>BSBK01004991.1:0-122500 GCA_027943335.1 Chamaecyparis obtusa | reverse complement strand
GTCAACCACTACAAACATTGAATCATGTCCCCGCTGAGTCCTCGGTAAACAAGGAACAAAGTCCATGCTGATATCCTCCCAAGGCTTCTCTGGTACGGGTAATGGCTGATACAATCCTGTATTCTGCTTCACTCCTTTCACCATCTGACATACTCTGCAACTCTGTACAAACTTCTTCACATCTTGCTGCAACTGTGGCCAATAATAATTCTCACTAACCAAACTAAGAGTTTTATCACAACCAAAATGTCCAGCCAATCCTCCACTATGCTTCTCCTTAATGAGATTCTCCCTCATAGAACTTCGTGGAATGCACAAATGACTCCCTCTGAATAGCATATCATCATGGATGATGAAATCCAACCATTTCGTCCTGTTTAGAGTAACAGGTTCCGTACAAGCTTTCCAAGCTTCACCAAAATCAAGATCCTCTGGATACAAATTATTGAGTTCCTTGAACCCAACCACTTCAATCTGCATTTCTGTCATCAATAGTTGCCTTCTGCTAAGAGCATCTGCAACCCTATTAGACTTTCCACTCCTGTGTTTCAAAATAAATGTATAACTCTGCAAAAACTCAACCCATTTCAAATGCCTCTGATTCAACTTTCCTTGACTATTCAAATATTGCAAAGCTTGATGATCAGTATACAAAACAAACTCCTTAGGAAGCAGATAATGTCTCCACTTCTTTAATGCCTGAACTATAGCATAAAATTTTTGATCATAAACAGAATATTTTCTCTTGGCATCATTTAACTTCTCACTGAAATAAGCAACAGGTTTAACCTCTTGGCTCATAACAGCTCCTATTGCAGTACCACTAGCATCACAATCTACTTGAAACACCTTATTAAAATCTAGAAGTGCTAAAACAGGTTGTTCTGTAACTTTTTATTTCAACAATTGAAAACTCTTTTTTGCCCCATTAGTCCACTTAAACTCTTTTCTATCCCCTCTCATTGTTTCAGTCAAGGGTCCACAAATACTGCTAAAATTTCTGATAAACTTTCTATAAAAGCTAGCCAAACCATGAAAAGATCTTACCTCAGTAGCACTCCTTGGAGTAGGCCATTTAAGGATAGCCTGTACCTTCTCTGGGTCCATTTTTAGACCTTTTGCTGAAACTACAAATCCCAAATACACTAACTCTTTCTTCACAAAACTGCACTTCTTCAAATTAATCAATAATTTCTCTTCTCTCAACTTCTCAAATACCATACGAATATGCATCATATGCTCCTCCAATGTCTTACTAAAGATCAAAATATCATCTAGGTAAACAATGACAAACTTACCCAGAAATTTTTTCAGAACCTCGTTCATGAGCCGCATGAAAGTGCTCAGTGCATTGGTTAGCCCAAAAGGCATGACTAACCACTCATACAATCCTTCCTTTGTCTTGAAGGAAGTTTTCCATTCATGTCCTTTTCTGATCCGAATCTGATGATATCCACTTTTCAGATCTATCTTTGAAAAATACACAGCTCCACTCAAACAGTCCATAATATCATCTATTCGTGGAAATGGAAACTTGTACTTGATTGTGATCTTGTTTATTGCCCTAGAATCTGTACACATCCTCCATTCTCCATTCTTCTTTGGTGCTAATACTATTGGTACAGCACAGGGACTCAGACTCTCAAGGATCAATCTTTTCTGTAACAACTCATGTACTTGTCTGTTCAACTCCTCACTTTCTGTAGGTGTCATTCTGTGTGTTGCCTTGTTCGGCAAACTCGCTCCTGGGATCAAGTCCATCTGATGACTGATCTTCCTGACTGGTGGTAATCCATCAGGCACATTATCGGATACAATATCCTGGAACTCATTCAACAAATCTGCAACTTCTACAGGAACATCTTCTACTTCCTCTTTACCAGCTTTCAGAATTAAAGCAAAACATACATGCTCATGCCTCATACCATCTAGGAAATTTGATGATCTGGCATCTTCATCTCTCAGCATCTTCAGAATTTGATGATCTGGCATCTTCATCTACATGTGGAACTTTAGCCTGGCCTTCATTTCTTCTGTCTGTTCTGCCTTGGCGCTGAGGACATTCAAATGCCCTATGACCTTCTTCTCCACAGTGAAAATATGTTCCACGGAAGCCACCTCTTCCAGATCCTTGTCCTCTTCCTCTTCCTCTTTGATATCTATTATTCTGATCTTGGAAGTGATTGGAATTATTTTCTCGGTGATTCTGACTGCTACTGGCCTCATCCTTCTTTTTCAGATCTTCATTTCGGCCACCATATGACCGTCCACCAGATCGTCCACCGCGACCTCTTTCATTTTGTCTGCTCTCAAACTTCTTGTTCAGGTTTTCCTTTACTTTTAGGGTAAACTGGCATGCCTCTTCAATACTGTTCATTCGAACCAGATTCAGCTCCTCCTAAATGCTTGGCCTTAACCCATTAAGGTATCGGGCAACTTTCTCCTTATCAGCTTCTACATGGCCTGTTCTGATGAGAAGTCGATAGAACTCTGTATACTCCTGAACAGATCTTCCTGCTTGCTTCAAACTCTGTATTTTCTTCAGTAGGTCAAGCTCATAATCAGCAGGAATGAATCGTTGCTTCAATTTATCCACCATCCGATCCCATCTCGTGATTTTCTCATTTCCCCTTCTATTTCGCTCCAACTGAATCTCTTGCCACCATATCTTCGCATGACCTTTCAGTCTGGCCTTCGCAAATTTGACCCTCTCAGGATCCTCAACATCTTCATACTCAAAATATTCTTCACATTCATTGATCCAGTCGATCAATTCCTCTAGGTTAAGATTTCTAAAAAATGTAGGAACCTCAATCTTAGGTCTTTTCCCAATCTTGGAAATCGCCCGAAAAAATCTTTCTTCCTCCTGGTTCACAATTTCAACTTCTCCTTCTTGATATTCTTTTTAGGCTTCATCCTTGCTTTCATCTCTGACATTAAGATTCATTCCTCTGTGAATCTCTTCTTGCAATGCTCGCACTTGTCTCTGCAGCTCTCTAACCTCAGGTGTCACAGCACCAGCTCTTCCGCCACGTTCTCTTCATGGAGGCATTTTCACAATGCGCGCTGAAACCTTAACCACGGTCCTGGTGCAAACTGCCTCACAATCGGTGATCTGTTTACACACTCAAGAAAACCTGCTCTGATACCACTTGATGAAGGGTGCTCCTCTTAATACCACAAACACATAATAGAAATAGAGAAACCACAACAATATGCAAGAACATAAAATTGGCTTCTTATTATCTCCACAAATGTGGAATTACAAACTTTCAGAATTACAATATATGCAAAGCCACGTGGACATTCCCTTACAATATTCTATAGGACAAAGCCTCGAATTATTGCCCAGATCTACTACCCAGAACTATTCTGAACTACCTAAGACAATAATACAGCCTTCCTTATATAGGCAATTTTCCACCGCCTAGGAAGGTTCCAGAATTTTAGCCAATAAGGCTGACCAAACTTAGAATTATTTTATTTTACATTTCATTACATCATAGTCAGCTCAAGATAACCTTGAAACAAGAACATAAATTTTGAAGAAAATTATTTTTTTCCATTTCAGGTGGCCCAACTTCTGAAGACCATAAGTCATCACCAGTTGACCCGATCGGCTATTATAATCCCATTTCAGAAACACCACGAAGCGCTCTACAGGCTTGACCAGCGCAAGCGTTTGTCACCCAAATTTTTGACCTCATCCGGGGCCTCTAAAGCCTTCAAAACTGAGTTCAAAGTTTCTATACCCTACTGCCAATACCGAAAATCTTCAATATCTTCCAATATACACTTGATCTGGCAATGAAACTTTACTAGCAGACTTATATGACCAAAATGAATCTCTAAGAAAGAAATCAGATCATTCTGAGCACATACAAAAATTACCAAAAATAGTAAATTTCCATAAATAGCAGCTCTGCACAAAATAGCCCTTATTGAAAATAAAAATAGAAATGTTTTTGGGTGATGCAAGATTGCTCTTACACCCAGGATGCTTCTGCATTAGACCCCCGGGGTAATTTGAGAAGTGACCCTATCATGACTCAGGTGTGCAGAGGAAAACCAAGATGGCAAACCTCCTCCTTTGTCAGCCATGATGAATCTTCAACAGGTCATCCTTTCCACTTGACCAGATATTCTTCATATGTCCTGTTCCTTGTGCTTCTACCAACACGACTGTCCAGTATATCTTCGATCTCCTTAGTGTCTGAACTAGTTGCTGGAATACTCCACTGTGCTGCTGTGATCTCATCTTCAACACCTCCCTCATGATACTCTGTCAGGTCTGAAATGTTAAACACTTGTGAAATATTTAGTTCAGTAGGCAATTGTACCTCATATGCGTTTCCTGAATCATGTTTCTTCAATATCCTACATGGTCCAAACTTCTTCATTTTCAGCTTGTTATATGTACCAACTGTAAACCGCTCCTTCCGCAAATGAACCATGACTTCATCACCAACCTGAAATTCCTTATACCTCCTTTTCTCATCTGTCTTAGCCTTATACTATGCGTTCATCTTGGTAATATGCTTCCTCACCTCCCCATGGATGTTCTTCAATTGTTCTACAAAATCCTCAGCTTCAGCACTACTTATTTCTCCTTTATCTATCTTCCTCAATTCAGATGCATTTCTTGGACTACTTCCATATACAATCTGGAATGGTGATTTACCAGTGTTCCTGTTGACAGAATTATTGTATGCAAATTTTGCTTGTGGTAAAATCAAATCCCATCCTATTGGCTTATCTCCAACCAAACACCTCAGCAAATTTTCCAAACTCCTATTCACCACCTCTGTCTGTCCATCAGTCTGTGGATGATGTGATGAACTGAACTTCAAATCTGTCTTCAACTTTTTCCACAACGTACGCCAGAAATATCCAACAAACTTAGTGTCCCGATCTGAAACTATGGTCTTTGGCAAACCATGAAGTCTCACTACTTCTCTAAAAAACAATTCTGCTACATGAACAGCATCATTAGTCCTCTTGCAGGGAATGAAATGTGCCATCTTTGAAAATCTGTCAACCACTACAAAAATTGAATCATTTCCCCGCTGAGTCCTCGGTAAACCAAGAACAAAGTCCATGCTGATATCCTCGCAAGGCTTCTCTGGTACGGGTAATGGCTGATACAATCTTGTATTCTGCTTCACTCCTTTCCCCATCTGACATACTCTGCAACTCTGTACAAACTTCTTCACATCTTGCTACAACTGTGGCCAATAATAATTTTCACTAACCAAACCAAGGGTTTTATCACGATAAAAATATCCAGCCAATCCTCCACTATGCTTCTCCTTGATGAGATTCTCCCTCATAGAGCTTCGTGAAATGCACAATTGACTCCCTCTAAATAGCATATCATCCTGGATGATGAAATCTAACCATTTCATCCTATCTAGAGTAACAGGTTCTGTACAAGCTTTCCAAGCTTCACCAAAATCAGGATCCTCTGGATACAAATTATTGAGTTCTTTGAACCCAACCACTTCAATCTGCATTTCTGTTATCAATAGTTGCCTTCTGCTAAGAGCATCTGCAACCCTATTAGACTTTCCACTCCTGTGTTTCAAAACAAATGTATAACTCTGCAAAAACTCAACCCATTTCAAATGCCTCTGATTCAACTTTCCTTGACTATTCAAATATTGCAAAGCTTGATGATCAGTATACAAAACAAACTCCTTAGGAAGCAGATAATGTCTCCACTTCTTTAATGCGTGAACTATAGCATAAAATTTTTGATCATAAATAGAATATTTCCTCTTGGCATCATTTAACTTCTCACTGAAATAAGCAACAGGTTTACCTTCTTGGCTCATAACAGCTCCTATTGTAGTACCACTAGCATCACAATCTACTTGAAACACCTTATTAAAATCTGGAAGTGCTAAAACAGGTTATTCTGTAACTTTTTGTTTCAACAATTGAAAACTCTTTTCTGCCCCATTAGTCCACTTAAACTCTTTTCTATCCCCTCTCATTGTTTCAGTCAAGGGTCCACAAATACTGCTAAAATTTCTGATAAACTTTTTGTAAAAGCTAGTCAAACCATGAAAAGATCTTACCTCAGTAGCACTCCTTGGAGTAGGCCATTCAAGGATAGCCTGTACCTTCTTTGAGTCCATTTTTAGACCTTCTACTGAAACTACAAATCCCAAATACACTAACTCTTTCTTCACAAAACTGCACTTCTTCAAATTAATCAACAATTTCTCTTCTCTCAGCTTCTCAAATACCATACGAATATGCATCATATGCTCCTCCAATGTCTTATTAAAGATCAAAATATCATCTAGGTAAACAATGACAAACTTACCCAAAAATTCTTTCAGAACCTCGTTCATGAGCCGCATGAAAGTGCTCGGTGCATTGGTTAGCCCAAAAGGCATGACTAACCACTCATACAGTCCTTCCTTTGTCTTGAAGGCAGTCTTCTATTCATCTCCTTCTCTGATCCGAATCTGATGATATCCACTTTTTAGATCTATCTTTGAAAAATACACAGCTCCACTCAAACAGTCCATAATATCATCCATTCGTGGCAATGGAAACTTGTACTTGATTGTGATCTTATTTATTGCCCTAGAATCTGTACACATCCTCCATTCTCTATTATTCTTTGGTGCTAATATCGCTGGTACAGCATAGGGACTCAGACTCTCACAGATCAACTTTTTTGTAACAACTCATGTACTTGTCTATTCAACTCCTCACTTTCTGCAGGTGTCATTCTGTGTGCTACCTTGTTCGGAAACCTCACTCCTAGGATCAAGTCCATCTGATGACTGATCTTCCTGACTGGTGGTAATCCATCAGGCACATTATCGGATACAATATCCTAAAACTCATTCAACAAAGCTGCAACTTCTACAGGAACATCTTCTACTTCCTTTTTACCAGCATTTGGAATTAAAGCAAAACATACATGCTCATGCCTCATACCATCTAGAAAATTTCTTCCATCAACAAAAGTTATCCTTGCATTACCACATACTTTTTCTTCAGTCTCCTTCAATGGTTTTAGCTTATGTCGCACTTCATCCTTTGTCAGGAAATAGGTATTCGCACGGCCATCATGTACAACACATCTGTCAAACTGCCATGGTCTACCCAACAACATATGACATGCATCCATAGATATGAAATCACACAATACCTCATCTTGGTATCCGCCAATCTTGAACTTCACAAGGAATTATTCATTGACCATGACCTTGTGGTCATCCTGTACCCAGGCAATCCGATATGGATGTGGGTGTTTGTGTCTTTTGAGCTTCAACTTTGTCACCATCTCTTCTGACACTAAATTGTTAGTGCTTCCACTATCGATAATCACATCACAATATTTACCTTCACACTTGCACTTGGTGCGAAACAAGCTCCTCCTTTGCTCAAGTTCATTCTCACCACTCAACAGGACTCTTCTGTTAATCAACGTTTCTCCTCTCTCAGCATCTTCAGAATTTGATGATCTGGCATCTTCATCTACATGTGTAACTCTGGCCTGGGCTTCATTTCTCCTATCTATTCTGCCTTGGCGCTGAGGACATTCAAATGCCCTATGACCTTCTCCACAGTGAAAACATGTTCCACGGAAGCCACCTCTTCCAGATCCTTGTCTTCTTCCTCTTCCTCTTTGATCTCTATTATTCTGATTCTGGAAGTGATTGGAATTATTTCCTCGCTGATTCTGACTGCTACTGGCCTCATCCTTCTTTTTCGGATCTTCATTTCGGCCACCATATGACCATCCACGAGATCATCTACCGTGACCTCTTCTATTTTATTTGTTCTGAAACATCTTGTTCAGCTTTTCCTCTACTTTTAGGGCAAACTGGTATGCCTCTTCAATACTATTCATTCGAACCAGATTCAGCTCCTCCTGAATGCTTGGCCTTAACCCATTAAGGTATTGGGCAACTTTCTCCTTATTAGCTTCTGCATGGCCTGTTCTGATGAGAAGTCGATAGAACTGCTCTGTATACTCCTGAACAGATCTTTCTGCTTGCTTTAAACTCTGCATTTTTTTCAGTAGGTCAAGCTCATAATCAAAAGGAATGAACCGTCACTTCAATTTATCCACCATCCGATCCCATCTCGTAATTTTCTCCTTTCCCCTTTTATTTCGCTCCAACTGAATCTATTGCCACCATATCTTCGTATGACCTTTTAGTCTGGCCTTCGCAAATTTGACCCTATCAGGATCCTCAACATCTTCATACTCAAAATATTCTTCACATTCATTGATCCAGTCGATCAATTCTTCTAGGTTAAGATTTTCAAAAAATGTAGGAACCTCAATCTTAGGTCTTTTCTCAATCTTGGAAATCGCTCGAAAAAGTCTTTCTTCCTCCTGGTTCACAATTTCAACTTCTCCTTCTTGATATTCTTCTTCGGCTTCATCCTCGCTTTCATCTCTGACATTAAGATTCATTCCTCTATGAATCTCTTCTTGCAATGCTCACACTTGTCTCTGCAGCTCTCTAACCTCAGGTGTCACAGCACCAACTCTTCCGCCACGTTCTCTTCGTGGAGGCATTTTCACGATGCGCGCTAAAACCCTAACCACGGTCCTGGTGCAAACTACCTCACAGTCGGTGATCTATTTACACACTCAAGAAAACCTACTCTGATATGACTTGATGAATGGTGCTCCCCTTAATACCACAAACACATAACAGAAACAGAGAAACTACAACAATATGCAAGAACAGAAAATTGGCTTCTTATTATCTCCACAAATGTGGAATTACAAACTTTCAGAATTACAATATATGAAAAGCCACATGGGCATTCCCTTACAATATTCTGTAGGACAAAGCGTTGAATTATTGCCCAGATCTCCTATCCAGAACTATTCTGAACTACATAAGACAATAATACAGCCTTCCTTATATAGGCAATTTTCCACCGCCTGGGAAGGTTCCAAAATTTTAGCCAATAAGGCCGACCAAACTTAGAATTATTTTATTTTACATTTCATTACATCATAGTTGGCTCAAGATAACCTTGAAACCCGAACAAAAATTTTGAAAAAAATTATTTTCTGCCGTTTTAGGTGGCCCAACTTTCAAAAACCATAAGTCATCACCAGTTGACCCGATCAGCTATTATAACCCCATTTCAGAAACGCCATGAAATGCTCTACAGGTTTGACCGGTGCAAGCGCTTGTCACCCAAATTTTTGACCTCATCTAGGGCCTCTAAAGCCTTCAAATCTGAGTTCAAAGTTTCTGTACCCTGCTGCCAATACCGAAAATCTTTAATATCTTCCAATATACACTTGATCTGGCAATGAAACTTTACTGTTAGACTTATATGACCAAAATGAACCTCCAAAAAAGAAATCAGATCATTCTGAGCACATATGAAAATTACCAAAAATAGTAACTTTCCATAAATAGCAGCTCAGCATAAAATAGCCCTTATTGAAAATAAAAATAGAAATGTTTTTAAGTGATGCAAGATTGCTCTTACACCTAAGATGCTCTTGTATCAGACACCCGGGGTAATTTGAGAAGTGACCCTGTCACGACTCAGGTGTGCAGAGGAAAATCAAGATGGCTAACCTCCTCCTTTGTCAGCCATGATGAATTTTCAACAGGTCATCCTTTCCACTTGACCAGATATTCTTCATATGTCCTTTTCCTTGTGCTTCTGCCAATATGACTGTCCAGTATATCTTCGATCTCCTTAGTGTCTGAACTAGTTGCTGGAATACTCCATTGTGCTGCTGTGATCTCATCTTCAACACCTCCCTCATGATACTTTGTCAGATCTGAAATGTTAAACACTGGTGAAATATTTAGCTCAGTAGGCAATTCTACCTCATATGCGTTTCCTGAATCATGTTTCTTCAATATCCTACATGGTCCAAACTTCTTCATTTTCAGCTTGTTATATGTACCAACTGAAAACCACTCCTTCCGCAAATGAACCATGACTTCATCACCAACCTGAAATTACTTATACCTCCTTTTCTCATCTGCCTTAGCTTTATACTGTGCATTCATCTTGGTAATATGCTTCCTCACCTCCCCATGGATGTTCTTCAAGTGTTCTACAAAATCTTCAGCTTCAGCACTACTTATTTCTCCTTTATCTATCTTCCTCAATTCAGATGCATTTCTTGGACTACTTCCATATACAATCTGGAATGGTGATTTACCAGTGCTCCTGTTGACAGAATTATTGTATACAAATTCTGCTTGTGGTAAAATCAAATCCCATCCTATTGGCTTATCTCCAACCAAACACCTCAGCAAATTTTCCAAACTCCTATTCACCACCTCTGTCTGTCCATCAGTCTGTGGATGATGTGATGAACTAAACTTTAAATCTGTCTTCAACTTCTTTCAAAACGTACGCCAGAAATATCCAACAAACTTAGTGTCCCGATCTGAAACTATGGTCTTTGGCAAATCATGAAGTCTCACTACTTCTCTGAAAAATAATTCTGCTACATGAACAACATCATTAGTCCTCTTGTAGGGAATGAAATGTGCCATTTTTGAAAATCTGTCAACCACAAAAAAAAATGAATCATGTCCCTGCTGAGTCCTCGGTAAACTAAGAACAAAGTCCATGCTGATATCCTCCCAAGGCTTCTCTGATACAGGTAATGGCTGATACAATCCTATATTTTGCTTCACTCCTTTCGCCATCTGATATACTCTACAACTCTGTACAAACTTCTTCACATCTTGCTGCAACTGTGGCCAATAATAATTCTCACTAACCAAACTAAGAGTTTTATGACGACCAAAATGTCCAGCCAATCCTCCACTATGCTTCTCCTTGATGAGATTCTCCCTCATAGAACTTTGTGGAATGCACAACTGACTCCCTCTGAATAGCATATCATCCTGGATGATGAAATCCAACCATTACATCCTATCTAGAGTAACAGGTTCTGTACAAGCTTTTCAAGCTTCACCAAAATCAGGATCCTCTGGATACAAATTTTTGAGTTCCTTGAACCCAACCACTTCAATCTGCATTTCTGTCATCAATAGTTGCCTTCTGTTAAGAGCATCTGCAACCCTATTAGACTTTCCACTCTTGTGTTTCAAAAAAAATGTATAACTCTACAAAAACTCAACCCATTTCAAATGCCTCTGATTCAACTTTCCTTGACTATTCAAATATTGTAAAGCTTGATGATCAGTATACAAAACAAACTCCTTAGGAAGTAGATAATATCTCCACTTCTTTAATGCCTGAACTATAGCATAAAATTCCTGATTATAAACAGAATATTTCCTCTTGGCATCATTTAATTTTTCACTGAAATAAGCAACAGGTTTACCTTCTTGGCTCATAACAGCTCCTATTGCAGTACCACTAGCATCACAATCTACTTGAAACACCTTATTAAAATTTGGAAGTGCTAAAACAAGTTGTTCTGTAACTTTTTATTTCAACAATTGAAAACTCTTTTCTGCTCCATTAGTCCTCTTAAACTCTTTTCTATCCCCTCTCATTGTTTCAGTCAAGGGTCCACAAATACTGCTAAATTTTTTGATAAACTTTCTGTAAAAGCTACCCAAATCATGAAAAGATCTTACCTCAGTAGCACTCCTTGGAGTAGGCCATTCAAGGATAGCCTGTACCTTCTCTGGGTCCATTTTTAGACCTTTTGCTGAAACTACAAATCCCAAATACACTAACTCTTTCTTCGCAAAACTGTACTTTTTCAAATTAATCAATAATTTCTCTTCTCTGAGCTTCTCAAATACCATACAAATATGCATCATATGCTCCTTCAATGTCTTACTAAAGATCAAAATATCATCTAGGTAAACAATGACAAACTTACCCAGAAATTCTTTCAGAACCTCGTTCATGAGCCGCATGAAAGTGCTCGGTGCATTGGTTAGCCCAAAAGGCATGACTAACCACTCATACATTCCTTCCTTTGTCTTGAAGGCAGTCTTCTATTCATCTCCTTCTCTGATCCGAATCTGATCATATCTACTTTTCAGATCTATCTTTGAAAAATACACAGCTCCACTCAAACAGTCCATAATATCATCCATTCGTGGGAATGGAAACTTATACTTGATTGTGATCTTGTTTATTGCCCTAGAATCTGTACACATCCTCCATTCTCTATTCTTCTTTGGTGCTAATATCGCTGGTACAGCATAGGGACTCAGACTCTCACGGATCAATCTTTTTTGTAACAACTCATGTACTTGTCTGTTCAACTCCTCACTTTCTGCAGGTGTCATTCTGTGTGCTACCTTGTTCGGAAACCTCACTCCTGGGATCAAGTCCATCTGATGACTGATCTTCCTGACTGGTGGTAATCCATTAGGCACATTATCGGATACAATATCCTGAAACTCATTCAACAAATCTGTAACTTCTACAGGAACATCTTCTACTTCCTCTTTACCAGCTTTTGAAATTAAAGCAAAACATACATGCTCATGCCTCATACCATCTAGAAATTTTTTTCCATCAACAAAAGTTATCCTTGCATTACCACATACTTTTTCTTCAGTCTCCTTCAATGGTTTTAGCTTATGTCGCACTCCATCCTTTGTTAGTGAATAGGTATTCACACGACCATTATGTACAACACATCTGTAAAACTACCATGGTCTACCCAACAACATATGACATGCATCCATAGATATGATATCACACAATACCTCATCTTGGTATCCGTCAATCTTGAACTTCACAAGGCATTGTTCATTGACCATGACCTTGTGGTCATCCTGTACCCAGGCAATCTGATATGGATGTGGGTATTTCTGTCTATTGAGCTTCAATTTTGTCACCATCTCTTCTGACACCAAATTGTCAGTGCTTCCACTATCGATAATCACATCACAATATTTACCTTCACACTTGCACTTGGTGCGAAACAAGCTCCTCCTTTGCTCAAGTTCATTCTCACCACTCAACAGGACTCTTCTGTTAATCAACGTTTCTCCTCTCTCAGCATCTTCAGAATTTGATGATCTGGCATCTTCATCTACATGTGTAACTCTGACCTGGCCTTCATTTCTCCTATCTATTCTGCCTTGGCGCTGAGGACATTCAATTGCCCTATGACCTTCTCCACAGTGAAAACATGTTCCACAAAAGCCACCTCTTCCAGATCCTTGTCTTCTTCCTCTTCCTCTTTGATCTCTATTATTCTGATTCTAGAAGTGATTGGAATTATTTCCTCGTTGATTCTGACTGCTACTGGCCTCATCCTTCTTTTTCAGATTTTCATTTCGGCCACCATATGACCGTCCACCAGATCATCCACTGCGACCTCTTCCATTTTGTCTGCTCTCAAACTTCTTGTTCAGCTTTTCCTCTACTTTTAGGGAAAACTGGTATGCCTCTTCAATACTGTTCATTCAAACCAGATTCAGCTCCTCCTGAATGCTTGGCCTTAACCCATTAAGGTATCGGGCAACTTTCTCCTTATCAGCTTCTGCATGGCCTGTTCTGATGAGAAGTCGATAGAACTCTTCTGTATAGTCTTGAACAGATTTTCCTGCTTGCTTCAAACTCTGCATTTTCTTCAGTAGGTCAAGCTCATAATCAATAGGAATGAACTGTCGCTTTAATTTATCCACCATCTGATCCCATCTTGTGCTTTTCTCCTTTCCCCTTCTATTTCGCTCCAACTGAATCTCTTGCCACCATATCTTTGCATGACCTTTCAGTCTGGCCTTCACAAATTTGACCCTATCAGGATCTTCAACATCTTCATACTCAAAATATTCTTCACATTCATTGATCCAGTCAATCAATTCCTCTGGGTTAAGATTTCTAGAAAATGTAGGAACCTCAATCTTAGGTCTTTTCCCAATCTTGGAAATCACCCGAAAAAATCTTTCTTCCTCCTGGTTCACAATTTCAACTTCTCCTTCTTGATATTCTTCTTCGGCTTCATCCTCACTTTCATCTCTGACATTAAGATTCATTCCTCTGTGAATCTCTTCTTGCAATGCTCACACTTGTCTCTGCAGCTCTCTAACCTCAGGTGTCACAGCACCAGCTCTTCCGCCACGTTCTCTTCGTGGAGGTATTTTCACGATGTGCGCTGAAACCCTAACCACGGTCCTGGTGCAAACTGCCTCACAGTCGGTGATCTGTTTACACACTCAAGAAAACTTGCTCTGATACCACTTGATGAAGGGTGCTCCCCTTAATACCACAAACACATAACAGAAACAAAGAAACCACAATAATATGCAAGAACAGAAAATTGGCTTCTTATTATCTCCACAAATGTGGAATTACAAACTTTCAGAATTACAATATATGCAAAGCCATGTGGGCATTCCCTTACAATATTCTGTAGGACAAAGCCTCGAATTATTGCCCAGATCTACTACCCAGAACTATTCTAAACTACCTAAGACAATAATACAGCCTTCCTTATATAGGCAATTTTCCACCGCTTGGGAAGGTTCCAGAAATTTAGGCAATAAGGCCGACCAAACTTAGAATTATTTTATTTTACATTTCATTACATCATAGTCGGCTCAAGATAACCTTGAAACCCGAACAGAAATTTTGAAGAAAATTATTTTCTGCCATTTCAGGTGGCCCAACTTCCGAAGACCATAAGTCATCAGCAGTTGACCCGATAGGCTATTATAACCCCATTTCAGAAACGCCACGAAGTGCTCTAGAGGCTTGACCGGCACAAGCGTCTGTCACCCAAATTTTTGACCTCATTCGGGGCCTCTAAAGCCTTCAAAACTGAGTTCAAAGTTTTTGTACCCTGCTGCCAATACCAAAAATCTTCAATATCTTCCAATATACACTTGATCTGGCAATGAAACTTTACTGGCAGACTTATATGACCAAAATGAACCTCCAAGAAAGAAATAAGATCATTCTGAGCACATATGAAAATTACCAAAAATAGTAACTTTCCATAAATAGCAGCTCTGCATAAAATAGCCCTTATTGAAAATAAAAATAGAAATGTTTTTGGGTGATGCAAGATTGCTTTACACCCAGGATGCTCCTGCATCACATGTAATACAATGGTGGACACTAGTTAGCATAGTAGAGAAGGAAATGTGTCGCCAATGATGCCATGAGGATCACGGGTTCTAAAAGTAGTAAGCAATATAACCAAATAATCTAATGAACACACATTAACATGATGCCCTAGTTCACTAACATAGCAAGTGTGATAAAATCAAAGATGCAAATCAGGCTCACGGGCTGTAGTAACATAAAATAAACATTACATGATGCCCTAGCTCATAATAAAATAATGAGAATCTAGTAAATGCCATAATCAAATCATCCAAAGAAATGAACTCAATATCATGGACACAATAGAGCATCGAGTAATGATCATAGTAAGATGTGCCCTCTAAATACATGATGGTATTCAATCAAGTGATCAAATGCAATGTATTCTATCAAAATGCAGAGGAGATAATGACACAATCCCTACCTCAATGAGTTTCCATTTGATAAGGAGAGGAAAAGCCAAGTTTCCAAAACCAAGCTTGAAGATCAAAGGCCTAAGTCCAGATAAAAATTGAAACCCCTATACATAGTGTCAAATCTACCCTGGCCGATGAGGTTTCACGCGCTGCAACCCTTCAAAAAATTCTCTGTGGTAGAAATGAAATCTTTTTTTTTAAAGTTATGCCCATGGTCGTCAAAATTTAGATGTACATGGTAGTGGTCAAAATTTTGACTAACATGGGCATGGATTAAAAAAAATGAAAGTTTTCCTTCTATAATCCAACCAACCAAAACTTTTTTATTTCATGGTCAAAAATTTTGGTAGAAAAACTAGGTCAAATATACTAGTGGATGGATGTTGGGTACAACTGAGTTCATGCAAAGTGGGAGATACCCTTCTCACCTTCCTTCCAACAAGAGGAGGTATTATAGGTTGCAAAATGTCACTTTCTATTTGATAAATGATGTATTGTTCAAGAGAAATTTTGATGGTGTTCTCCTCTTCTATGTGGGAAAGAAAGATGCAGAGAGAATTTTAGGCAAATGACATAGTGACTCAACCAGAGGACACTACTCAACTCAAACCACATCTATGAAAATCACACACATGAGATATTATTGGGCATCCATGTTCAATGATTCTCATGCCTCAATTCACAGGTTCCATGAATGTCAATTTTATACTGGTCGGTAGAAGAACTATGATATGTCTCTACACCCCATCATGGTGGATGAACCTTTTGCATAGTGGTGTTTAGATTTTATCAGAATGATAAATCTAGCATCTAACACCAAATATAAGTGGATATTCACTACTATAGATTATTTCACCAGATGGACAGAGGAATTCCCTCTAAATAATGCAATAGAGAATGAAATCTTGAACTTCTTGGAGGGAATTGTTGCTCATTTTCGTCCTCCAAAAACTATTATATCCGACAATGCCAAGGCATTCCTGGGATCTCAACTCACTGAGTTCACTCTCCAACATGGTATTTATCTCAAAATATCCTCCAACTATTATCCTCAGGAAAATGGTCTAGCAGAGTCTACAAACAAGAACCTGATATGAATAATCAAGAGGATAGGAGCGAAACACAAGTGGAATTAGCATAATCATTTGAGGAATTCCTTGTGGTATGACTGCATCACTCTGAAGAAGGTTTTGAAACCTCATCCTATGAGTTATTATATGGAAAAGACACTCTTTTTTCCATCTCTATGGAACTTCTAGTGCTATAGTTTCTCAAGGTTGTTAAACTTGAGGATAATTCCCCTATGGAGGTCAAACTAGCGAAGTTGTTAGAATTAAAGGAGAAGCCAAAATAATATTTTTCTTCTATGAGTACTAAGAAAGGAGTTGTAAATAAATGGTTTGACAAGAAATCCTTTGATCTCGACTTCAAGATATGAGACCTAGCACTGAAGTATAATGAACGTAGAGAAAACATTGGTCAACATGCAAAGTTTGATAGCCTCTAGGAAGGTCCCTTCTTCATTTCTAGATGCAAGGAGCATAATTCCTTTGAACTCAAGAACATGAATAGTGAGCCCCTTTAGATTCTAGTTAATGGGATCCATCTTGAATATTTCAATTAATCTTAGTTGTAAGTTTACAAATTTTGTATATGGTGCATTAGTTTTGGGTGTGTGTTAATAAGGCTAAAAGCTAGGAGTTCATTTGGAAAGCATCTTTTCTCTCTAAGTCCTTGTTCCTTTTTCAAAAGTAAGCTAAAGGTGCATGTAAAAGAAAAATTTGGATAAAAAGATCGATGATACGAGGTATCATGAGCTATTCTCTGCCTATGTCTCATAAAACTATGTGTCCCACTATCTCTATTCACCTAGCATGACAGGTTTCATATTGTTTCTCCAAGCTTTAATGACATGCTTCCAAGTTAGTGTGTGAATTTAGAAGAAAATTTTATTTAGGTTGAAGGTGGTAGAAAAGAAAGATGTGATTTTCTAGAAAGTAATTTGTCAGTTATGTGTGCATTAAAGATATTAATTCACATGAGTGATGTTAATAGAATTAACCGCCTTATAGCGTAATGTGAAAAGACCCTTAATGTCTCTTTAAGTATCAAAGACTTATAGTAAATGTGCATTATGAGAATAGCTTGTTGTTGAAGTTACACACATAAGCTTGTTTTTCTTGCCTAAGAGGTCTTAGAAAGCTCACAAAAAATCAAAAAGTAAAAAAAGCACCAAACATAAGTAATCATGGCTACAAAGATGGATGAATCGAGCATAGTAGCAGAGGTCCCAGAGTCTGCATAATTTGTTGGTATTTTTGGAGATGTATCATTTGATGCTCATGTGATGACTACAAAGATGGTTTATCCAAAAATAAAATCAAAGGACAAAGGGATGACCAAAAATCCAACGATCTTAGATGATATCTATGAAGATGTCTTTGACCTTGACTTGCACAAGCAACCTAAAATTCTTAGGGAAGCCACATATGCATAGATGATTGCTAGTAAGAAAAATTTAGAGACACAATCCCCTACATGCAAGTTATGGAATAGTGGTCTTCCACAATATATGGTGCATAGGGCTCCATATTGCCCAATTTTTTTCCACATGTGTGTCCAGTACTTTGACACAAGTCTCAACATCATTAAGGGCACTAAGTTGAAAGTTTTAATTAGTGTGGATGATATCAGGGAGATGCTATGCATCCCCATTCTTTTGGCAACTATGGAGAAGTTTAATAAAGAAGCTTTGGAATCTTACTGGGGCAGTAGGTGGGATGCTTGGAGTTTTTACAATTCAGTAATGGGAAAAGACCCAGGCGATTGGTGGCCTCCAAATTTCCCTCTATCTATCAAGAATTTGATTGGAAAGGACCTACAGGATAATTTATCCATGTTAGTGTATGTCTATGGTTTCAACCATGAATTTGATGTGCACCCTTTTTAGATGGGTATGCATTTCAAACTCCACAAGAAAAAAGAGTTTTTCTGGTATGACTTTGTGGAGGTCTTGACTGGGGAAATTCACTCGTAGCTTGCCAATTTTCTATAGCTATTTATATTTAGGTATTCATCATACCTTATGCACATGTTTTTATATCAGAGTGACAACTTATTTGGTCAGTTCCTAAACTTGGAAACTCATAATCAAAAGGAAGAGAGGCTATCAATAATAGTGTGGACCACAGTTTTTTTGGCCATATATAATTTTTATACTTTCTCTCATTCCTTCTTAGTCCCTACAGTTGAAGATCTTTTGGGACTAGAGACTATCCCATAGTTCAATGCAGAGAAGCTTGGATGGATGGCCACATATATCCCTCACTGTGAGTGGTTTTCAAGAAGATATTTTTCTTTGGTTTGAGTTCATGGCTTCACTAAGGATCCTTTCTGCCTACCTTTCTGAGTATCTCATCTCACCTTAGCTCTATAAATTTTGAGGCAAATAGTTATTTTGGAGCTTCCTATAGGATTAGGAAGGCATGATATTATTACCATGCCCAATAAGAAAACCCTAGGACCTTTCACGATGTAGAGAAGGATAGACAAAGAGGGTGTACTTACATCCAAACTTCTCTAGATTGGGATCCTATTAATTAATGATAAGTGGAATTTTGACCCCAATGGTTGACTCTTAAAGAGGAAGAAATCCATTAGACGTTACCTCATGAGTACTAGGAAAAGTGCATGAGCCCTACAATAGAGGATCCAAATTTGTACATTGATCTTTCCTAGGCTCCTAGAGTTGATCACATCTAGTGGCATAATTTTTATAAGGTAGTTGGTATCGTGGACCCATCCAAGAAAATAATAGCCAATCTTATGAGGAAGATGGAGGATGATTCATGGCTAGATGGGAAGAGATTGGCCTTGTGGATCTATAGGAAGGAGAGTGTGGAGTTGTTCACAAGTATAGGGAATTGCTCCATTGATGATAAATTTCAAGAAATATGGAAAAAGTTCAATGGTGATGATGTAGTGGAGCAAGAGTATGTTCCCCCTAAGGGTGGAATGGATGAGGTTGAAATTATCTCTATTCAAGAGGTGTGTCGATAGGATCCATCATCTATGGAAGCTTTAGTTCCCCACAAGGTATCTAAAATGCCCCACACATAGGTAGGTAGGAAGAGAGTGGATGATACTTCTACTTATCATCGTACCCTACCTCTAAAAAGACAAAACAATTTCGATGGCCTAGGGAATGTTCAAACAATAGATCTCGCTACTATTGTGCTAGCTATATCTACAACATCCTCCATAATTGCACTGTCTGTACCCTATTTTCCATCAGCTTTGTAGAGTGCTTCTATTAGCATGGTTATGATAACTATGTAATGCCCTGCCAGGGAACCTAGGAGAATTTAACCTAAACATGTCGCTAAGTTTATAGAATAATTTTTTTTCTTTAGAGTTTACACAACAACAATGTTTAACAATGAGGAAGCAATACAATATAATTACAACTCATACATACAAGTACAACTCAAACATAGATTACAAATCTCAAGGGTTCCTTGACGTAGATTACATAAATTTTTATTAATCTACTTAATGTAAAAACCATACAAAGTCTCCACATAATGTAAATAAGTACATCATCATATACATGAAATATTGATACAACCAATACCACAAGGTATGTAACCCACATCCAATACACATGTAGCAGGATATGTAATAATAATAATCCAATATAAAGTACAATATGACATCTCCAAAATAAGTGATATAATGATACAAGAACAAAATATAAGAAAGATATGAATACATCTCCAACAATGATGTATAAAAAGGTACAATTGCTACAAGGATCATCCAACACTGGTGCACGAACATTGGAGTCTCAAATGGTAAAAGAATCACTACCACTTGACCTTGTGGAACCTAAATGGTCCATTCCCACCTTGCCGAGGAGATAGAAATAGACTCACATACATGTGTAAATATAAACAAGCAATGGTGAGGAACGATCGATCATGTGGATCTCACAAGAAATTAACTATGACCCCATCCATCAAACACATCAAGCACGTCAAATAGAAATACAAAACATACACATCAACCATACATATGCAAGTATGGGGTCAGTAAAACCATAAGCATCAATGTTATCATAACATATAATTCATCATCCTAAAATAACCATAACATATGGAAAATCAGACTATGGGAGGGGCATTACAAACTACGTTAACTAAAGTAGCATTTACCCCTGTGTATTCCTTTGCCTCTACCACAAACCCATTTTTTAGTATCATGGTGACCAAAGCATTAACTTTTGATACTACCCCTCTTTTGGTATCATCAAGCGTGACCTCTACACTCACTCCACCATCCCTTACTCTACAACAAATTTATTTTCTCTCTTCTACTTCTATGACAATACCACTCCAGACTCAATCATAGTTTGCCATTGTCCAAATCCCATACGCCCTTCCTCTTGGAGTTATTTTTGCAGGACAGTTCATCCCATCATACATGGAGTTCTAGCAGAAATCTATTTCTACTAAGCTTCCCTAATCTTAGGGGTCACAGAAGAGGAAGGTAAAGGATGGAAAAAATCCATTCATGCCTAGCATACAAACATTCTACAGCAAAGAGCACTAGCATATGATGTTTTCAACCCTTACCCCAAAAGTAATAAATCTGACTAATCAAATGGGACCTCATGATTATGAAATTTAAGATGTAGGGATGAATTTGGAATCCACACATCTAGAGGAAAAATTACTATTGGCTAAATAGGATAAGAGGATTGTCTCCTGGATTAGATGAAGAGGGTACGACAGCATGGTAAAACTTCTACAAAGTTGGGCAAAGTAAAAATTTTAGTTGATTTCCTCCAAATAAGGGAGAAGTCTTTGGGGATTGAAATTGCACAACTCTAATCATCTATGCAACATGCGAAGGTAGAGAATGATAGACTATAATTAAAGGTGCAAGATATGGAGGTGCAACTGCAAAAGGAACAAGAAACAAATGAGGATCACTTCAAGAAGTTGCAAGAGAAAGAAAATGAGCTCTCCCTATTATAGGAAAACTTCCCAAATACAACACAACTCTAGAACCAAATGCAGGTCCTCTTTGTGGAGAAATCATGCCTCAAAAAGGATTTGAGCATTGCCTAGGGTCTCTTAGCCCAAGAATAGAGCACAAAAGATAGTGAGCTTAAAAGTTTAAATGATAAGATGTCTAAGGCATAGGAACAAAAGTGTAAGATAGAGGAGGCTATGACGAAGGAAAAGGATAGCTAACTCTAAGAAACAAGCATGTATAGGAGAAAAGCATGGAAATGGCCACCCTACAAAAAAAATTAAGCACTGTAGAGAAAAAGGAGAAAGAAATGGTAGATAAGCTTGCTCTATTAAACAAAGAAAATAAACTGTTATCAAAGAACCCTCAGGTGCCTCCTCCTCCCTGCGTGGATCTCTCTCCAATTTTTTAAGACATTCTTTCTACCAAATGGGAAAATATTAAATATTTAGTTTATTCTTTCAAACCTAACTTTCAATTCTTGAAGGAGGCCCATTCTTTATGTACTAAGGTTAAGCCTTTCATTGCTCAATTCTCCAATTTTGTGTAGCTGAAAGTTCCAAGCACACACCAGCTTTTGATTTGGATGTATGTTGCATTAGATCAAGCTATCATGAGACCTAGTTTTGTAGACCATAAAGAGGTAGTTGGTCATACAAATATGACATCATTTTCCATAAGGCCACTCTCTAGACTCAATCTACATTGTCTAATATAGAGTCTGCAGTTATAGTAGTAAAGGGGGATTTCAAGAAGATTGAGAAATATGGTTTTCCTTCCCCTATCAATAAGGATGAGTCTATGATGCAACATGACAAGTTTGTTTCCTCAATTGATGAAAAGTTCAACTAGATAGATCTCTAGGTGAGGTTAATCAATTTGAGAAGTTGCACCATCCAATCATCTGGCTTCAAATTTTGTTGGAAATCGACTTTAAAGACCTCAACTCTACATCTTTCTAGGAGCTGATAGAGATGGATCAAGAATATCACTGTTTGAAAATATGGGTACTACCATCCAAGGGTGAATGGATCCCCTTGTAGACCACCATTGATAGTCTCTTTGGAGTGAGTAGTTAAGGCATGGGTCAACAAAGCCAAGATTTTGAAGAATTCCCATCTTGCAGGCATGATTCCCCCAAGAGTTGGCAAAACTGTGAATTAAAAATTCACTATTCCATGGAGTTCAATTTTTTTTCTATTTCTCTAGTCTTTCCTTTCCATGGTGTTTTATTTGGGAAGCTATGCGTGCATGCCACTTGTCATTACAACATGCATTTCAGAAGAGTGTTCTTTTCTTTTTACCAAAGTCTCCACTCAAGTGCCGCATTTTTTTATCAAAGTGTTAACTACTTTTCTTTTTTGCTGGTGGAGATTTTGCACCTTTATGCCACATGTCATCTCTAGGCTAAAGAAAAAATCTTCCACATGTCTTGCATCCATAAGCTTATTTTTCTTTCAGTTCAAGATTTTTCTCATGGAGTAGCTGGGCCAATTTATGGAAAATATGATCTTGGGTGGTAGCTAAGAAAATTAATGAAGATCTAATCTGATAAGGTGTTAGCTGAGTGAAGTAATAGAGAATCCAATCCTTTTAACAAATTGAGGGCTAGCTGTCATTTTCTCAGGGATAGTGATGAAAATTGCAACTTCTTGGACTCACATAGTGGGATGCCTAGCATTTTTTGCATCTACTCTTATTAAGGAGATCAGACGGTGCCTTAGCTTATATAAGGAAAATATTTGTATTGTTAAAAGGACTCCTTTTTTGGATATAAAAAGAAATGAAAAGGTAATTTTTGCAAGCCTCAAACTATATTTTTTTCAATTGAATCAATATTAATATAATCACTCATGCTTCTAGCCCTTTGGTCTTTCAAGATTCATTATTCATGTATATTTATGTGCTATTGTTTAACTTTAGTACACGTATCTTTGATTTTTTCTGGGTAGATTATGATATAAGCTTTTCTATTCCATAATTATCATTGTGTGTTTCACTTTATGTCTTATGTTGAAAGGTTTTCCATATATCTATGATTGTGCCTCAAATATAGTTATAGTAAGGTTGCCTTGAAATTTTATTTCTTGAAATAGCCTGTGCATTTGAATTTTAAAGTGTTCCAAAAGCTTGGCATATCGCCTTAGAATAGATTAGTGACACTTCTTCCCCTTTTTCCTCTACATTAAACAAAGAGTTAACTTCTAAAATCCTAGAAGTCGATTAGTGAAATTGCATAATTTCCCCCATTCACTAAGCTTCCCATAGGTCATGTGACTATAGTAATTTTAGCCATCAACGGGTATCATTACACCCAATTTAATTTTACCTAGCCTAGAATTGTCCATTCTCCATAATAATCAAACTACCCATAGTGAATCCACTATTAAATTCTATGAACTAGTTTCCCTATTCTATTCATCGAGCACACTAGAATTTGAAAACATATCTAATGATCCTTCCTTTGAAACCTTCACAAAAATACTTGATCCCAAGGGAAACATAATTCAATAAGAATTTCGAGGGATCGTGGCCAACATGAGTAACCTGACTTCCTAGGTTCCGTAAATGGAAGGGCATTGATGAATAGGTATTAATTGAAATATTTGTGGTGCTGGAATGAAGTGCACAAGCATATTCTTTGCTTGATAATGAGCCAATTTGAGGCTTCATTTCACATTTCTTAGTAGATAATTCCACTAGACTTGTTACTTCTCTTTCTAAATTTTTTTTGTCAGTCCACATGTGCACTGAATAGGATTTTTCACTACTCGAGATACTAGTAGATGCAAGTATTTATCATTGACATCTGAAATAGGCTTACACATGTATCTTACTTCTTAAGATTTTATGTTGTTAGGGCATACAAAGGACATCATCGGTAGCTTTTATCATTGAGTGTCCCATCATTTTGAGAGGAAAAAGCAGACCATGCCCAGGGTAAACCCAACCAACCAAAGGAAATCATGATGTTTGTTTGTGCCCATGAAAAATAGAATGTGATATGGGCTACTTGGCAACTTTGTTGTAAGTGCATCTAATAATTGTTGCATGAACAAAAAATTGTTTCCCTACAAAAATGACTCCAAGTCTTCAAAAATTGAGATAGGTTATTGTAGAGGGGCCTAAAAAAATTGTATAGGTTTAAATGGATCGTCTGTAGGTATGAAAAATTGTAAGAAATAGTCCATCAAAGTTTGACAATTTTGTGCACTTATGGCACTTATGGGACATCATCGGTAGGGTATGGCACCAAGAGTTCCAATGCATGGGGAAGAAAAAATAGATCATTCCTAGGGTAAATCCTCCTAACTAGATACATTCACACTGATGGTTCGACCCCATGATGAACACAACTCTTTTTGTGCTTCCTTGCAACTTTCCATTGAATGCATTTGACAGTTTTTGCATGAATAAAAAAGATGTTTCCCTACAAAAATGACTTTGAGTCTTCAAAAAATAAGATAGGTTATTGTAGAGGGGCCTAACATGACTCTATAGGTTCAACAAGATTGTGCATAGGTGCCAAGGATTACAAGAAATGGTCCATAAAATTTTGACAATTTTGTGCACTTAGGGAACTTAAGGGACAATGTGGATAAGGTATGGCACTGAGAGTTCCAATGTGTGGGGAGGAAAAAAAAATCATGCCTAGTGTAAAACCACCCAACCAAATGCATTTGTGCTAATTTTTTGACCCCACAATGAACACAACTCTTTTTGTGCTACCATGCAACTTTCCTTTGAATGTATTTGATAGATTTTGCATGAATAGAAAAATTGTTGCCTTGCAAAAATGACTCTGATTCTTCAAATATTAAGATAGGTTATTGTATAGGGGCCTAACATAGCCCTACAATTTTAAATGGATCATGTGTAGGTGATACAAATTGCAATAAATGGTCCATCAAAGTTCAAGAATTTTGTGCACTTAGGGCACTTAAGAGACATTGTTGGTAGGGTATGGAGCTGAGAGTTCTGATGTGTGGGGTGGAAAAATTGGATCATTCCTAGGGTAAAACCACCCAACCAAATGTGTTCATGCTGATGGTTTGACCCCACAAAGAATACAACTATTTTTGTACTACCTTGCAACTTTCCATTGAATGCATTTGATAGTTTTTTCATGAACAAAAAAATCATAGCCCTGCAAAAATGACACTGAGTCTTCAAAAAATGAGACAGGTTATTGTAGAGGGGCCCAACATGACTCTATAGGTTTAAATATATTAATCATAGGTGCCATAGATTGAAAGAAATGGTCCATCAAAGCTCAATAATTTTGTGCATTTATGAAAATTAAGGGACATCGCCAGTAGGGTACGACATTGAGAGTTCTGACGTGTGGGGAGGAAAAAGTGGGTCATGCCTAGGGTAAAACTGTGCAACTTAATGCATTCACACTGATGGTTTGAACCCGCAACAAACACAACTATTTTTGTGCTACCTTACAATTTTTCATTGAATACATTTGATAATTTTTGCATGAACATAAAAATTGCTACCCTACAAAAAATGACTTTGAGTTTTCAAAAATTGAGACAATTTATTGTAGAGGGGCCTAACATGACCCTATAAGTTCAAACAGATTTTGCACAAGTGTCATAGATTATGAGAAATGGTCTGTCAAAGTTTGACAATTTAATTCACTTAGAGTACTTAAGGGACATTGTCGGAAGGGTATGACACCAAGAGTTCTAACACGTGGGGAGGCAAAACTAGAACATGCCTAAGGTAAATCTCCCAACCGGACATGTTTGTGCTAAATTTTTAACCCAATGATGAAAACAAATTTTTTTGTGTTACCTTGAAATTTTCCATCGAATGTATTTGACAATTTTTGCAAGAACATAAAAATTGCTGCCTTGCAAAAATGACTCTGAGTCTCAAAAAAATGAGAGAGGTTATTGTAGAGGGGTCGACCATGACCCTATAAATTCAAAAAAATCATGCACAGGTGCCACAGATTGTAAAAAATAGTTTTTCAAAGTTTGACAATTTTGTACACTTAGGGCACTTAAGGGACATCATTGGTAGGGTATGACACTGAGAGTTATGATGTGTAGGGAGGAAAAACTGGATTATTCCTAGGGTAAACCTACCCAATCAGACATGTTTGTGCTAATGGTTTGAACCCACGAAGAACACAACTCTTTTTTGGAAATATTGTGATGGATTATGTAAACTATGTATGTTATGTATAATAACTAGAAAATATATTATAGATCATTCATGTTATTTGTTAATTTTATTTGATTTTAATGTATTATAGCTCATTAAAAATTGAAAAACAATAAATATTATAAAAATGCATATGGAACAAATATTGAAACAAATATTTTCCTAACACATCAAATATTATTAAAACATAGTAACAATGAAACTCACATTAGAAAAATAATGTAATGATTCCATAAACACAATTAGTATATTTAATGCTCATAAGGAAAAAAATATATAAAAAATCATATTTTATATATATGAAAGTATTTAATATGTATGTCCATATGCAATATGACATAAATGCCAACTGAAACAAAGTTTTACAAAATGTGGCATATGCCATCTCAAAATGTGTGCAAAAAATACATGTGATGACGGAATGTGTCTATGAAATCCTAGGATTTTGATGAATCATCAAAATGGAGCCTCTTCGAGGCACTCTTCGGCTCCAAAGGATCCTGTAAAAAAAATAAAAATTCAAACCATAGTTGAGATTATTTGAATTATAAATTGAACTATAATTGAAATTTCAAATTGAATTCTTGTATGTACCTATACTCTACGTCTGATGAAGAGTGCTCCCCTTAATACCACAAACACATAACATAGACATAGAAATAACAACAATATGCAAGAACAGAAAATGGGCTTCTTATTATCTCCACAAATGTGGAATTACAAATTTTAGAATTACAATATGCAAAGCCACATGGGCATTTTCCCTTACAATATTATGTAGGACAAAGCCTCAAATTATTACCCTGAACTACTTCAAACTGCCCTAGACAACACTATGGGCCTTCCTTATATAGGCAATTTTCCACCACTTGGGACAGTTCCAAAAATTTAGCCTCTAAGGCCGACCAAACTTAGAATTATTTTATTTTTCATTTTATTACATCATAGTCGGCTAAAAAAAAAACTTTTGAAACCCAAACAGAAATTTTGAAGGAAAATTATTTTCTACCATTTTAGGTGACCCAACTTTCGAAGACAATAAGTCATCACCCATTGACCCGATAGACTATTATGACCCCATTTCGGAAAGGGCCTAAAGTGCTCTACAATGCCTCATTAAAATAAGCTGAAGTTTCAACCTCATCCAGGGCCTCTAAAGCCTTCAAAATTGAGTTTGAAGTTTCTGTACCCTACTGCCAATATCAAAAATCTTCAATATCTTCAAAACTAGACTTGATCTGGCAATAAAACTTTATCGGCAGGCTGATACGACCAAAATGAACCTCTAGGGAAGAAAATAGACCATTCTGAGCTCAAACGGAAAACTCACTATAAATAGTAAATTTCCATAAATAGCAGCTCTACACAAGATAGCCCTTATTGAAAAGAAACTAGAAATATTTTTTTGGGTGATGTAAGATTGCTTTTACACCCAAGATGCTTCTGCATCAATGTCTCTTAGCATGGTCAAGAGTCTTGGAATATGTCCTTAGCAGTGAAGGGATGTTGCCAAGACTGGGAATGTGAGCCTATATGTTCACAAAGCATAATTTAATGAATCATCTTATAAATTTGTCACTTATAGGATCATAAATTCACTAAGGTGTTGAATTAAAATGAAAAATGTACCTATGTGGGTGTGCCTTCTTTTGGTAGTGTTGGTGCAGTTAACAAGAGTGTAAATCCATGTCATTGTACCTCCCTCGCACTTAGTTTTACCTACAAGATTAAAATAATATCAAAATGTTAGTCAATATAGATTAAAAATAATAATAATATAAATGACAAGCATGTATAGAGATAAAAATTGTAAACAACTATGTACACAAATATATACCAGGTGGCTATCAAGGCCAAATGAAATGGCTAAGAGACTGGGCTCTTCAACCTATGTCATGCCCTCCTTGGACATCAAGCCTTGTTAAATAGATCATGCAAATACACATTAGTACACTCCAATGATAAGTACATGCATAATCATTCTCAAACTCTTCATTACCTTACCCTTCTCAGTGTGTGCCACTACACCCCCGTCGTATTGCACCCCCTAGTAGTAGGTGACACTTGAAAGAGTAAAATAAGATGAAAATGTTAATTAGTATACGATTTAAATTATTATTAGGATTTAAATGACAAGCATGTCTATTGATGAAAAAAGTAAATGACCAAGGATGAAAATGTATACCATCTAGAGCTCCAAAGGCCAAATGAAATAAATGAGATCAAGTACAAAAATATAAGTGTGCAATCATAATAAGTCATCTAATAAAATTATAAATTTATAATTAAATTCACTATGACATTAAACATTCAGTCTTACGATATTACAAGGATTGGATGATAGTTCCATCTCCTCATCTCTAATATGCAATGACTCTACATGGTAGGCTCAATTCCCCATTTTTGAATCTAGCACAACACTCATATCACTAGCCTCATACTCAACATCCATAGGCTCCTCAATAAGGTCATCGAGGGGACCCAAACATATATTCTAACATGTACTACAAGTATGAGGCACACACATATGTGCACCCAAGGAGGATGCATCAGTAGAATGAGGATTAGGTTGCACCAGTGATGCAATGTGTGTAACCAAATGACTGCTCAAGCATGAATTGCCATAATAGTTTGTGAGGCAATGTATGCAATAACATTTGGATGCTTCACTAGAGGAGGGGGAACATATGGGACCTTTACTAGTCTATGTGCGCCTAGAGTATCCTAAGGTTGGCCTTTGCCTACACCCATGAATGATCTCATGCTCCAATAGTTGACATGTTTACCCAGGAAAAACTCAGCATATAATTTTTTTATGAAATAAAAAGGGTCATCCATATCGTTGTTGGGTGGTTTATAAAAAATCATCCACCAACGATCCTAGAAGTTGGATTGTATATCAGGATGTGTGCACCATTTCATAGACAACTTCTCTTTTTGGTATCGAGAGTCAGTCCAATATGAGATTCCTAAATAGGGAACATATTTTCTCTTTAGTGATCCCAATGTCCTTCACCCTATCATAATCTAGCCCATCATCAAATTGGACTCTTATGAAAACTTGAACCTATTCCCCTTATCTTTTTGTTCATCCATATACACACATCTTCTCATACACTTAGCCTTAAATTATCCTCACACATGTGTTTCTATACATTCCCTTTGTCCACATATATATCACATTCACTTATGCACCCACCTTTGCTTAGATTTGGTTGTTACCATGCACTTGGGAACATTCTTGTGGTTGCAAACTTATATCCTCCTTTTCTATAATTTAAATTTAAATTTTGACTTTATTGGCCCTATCATTTTCCCACTCTAAATTGACTATGCACATGTTTGATGCAATTTGATGTTATGTGCTAATATTAAATACATTTAATTACACTTATTTGACATACATTATTTCTCAAGATTTTTCTCTCATCTTAAACCATAGAGGAATTAATTAATAGTGACACGCTTCAATCTGGTGTCCTAAAAGATGTAAGAAATTTCTATATATTAAACCATAGAGGAAGTAGTTAATAGTGACACACTTCAATTCAGTGTCCTAAGAGATGTAAGAAATCTCTAGATACTAGGACCCTTGCCCATTATTTTTTAATATATGTACACATTTATAAGGGTTGACATAGGAGAACTTGTATTACATGATCAATGAAATGTCATCCTTTTCAAGATGATTTTGGAGATTGCCAATACTTAAATTAGTAGATGTATCAATGCAAATAGAAAGATCTATAAAGCTAGTTGAAAAACAATATTCTATTATATAAAGGGATAATTTGAAAACATAGAATTTTAATCTATGATTACAAACTTGTTTTAAACCATTAAAAATAGTCTTTCATAGAACACAAATTCGATATAGATTGCAACACACTTCTTGCTATTATATAAATCTCATTTCTTAAACACATCCTTACCTATTATCAAAATCATCATTTAACACCCACTCTTCAATCATAATACTATTCATTATCTTCTTTTACATTCACTATAGTAAATCAGTCACAATCTTTAGATCTATTAGTTTGAACTCTTTAATAATAAATCTAAATTAACTATGCATGTAAATGTATTGTTCTGAAATTTAATCATGTAAAACCTTCTTGAGTAGACCGGACTTATATGAATATAACATATGTTTAGAAGAATCCACACCTGTGAAAAGGTTGTACACATGTCACACTTACTCCCACATAGGGTAACAAATCATCACATTATACTTGATTGAAAAGGCATAGAAATGCAAGGGGAAAGTGAAGCTGAGCAAAATGGCCATGCATGCGATGAAGAATTTGTGGAATGAGATGAGGCAGCTCAAGGTAAAGGAAGTACCAGGGTATATCAAGCCCAAATTATCTAAGCACTATATGAGGGAAAGGTTATACGAGGCCATGGAAGAGTACCATGCAAAATGTATTCAAACTAGTTCAATCAAGCATCTTAATCATGCAATCTACACTCTGACACTTATTTATTGTTTGGTATCTCTTCCTGAAGAGCGGCGTCATCTGAAGAATGCACAAGAACAAAAATTGCATGCCCACTGATATATCAGTCATATTTACAGAGACTTAATTTGTTTCTTTTTTTGTTTGAGTGATCTTTGTAGTTTGGTTTTATCTTCAGTTTGCATAACCATTTTCAAATATATAAATGAGACTTTAAAGGGTATTTTGATAAATTGTAAATAGATATATGGGTCTTATAGTTTTGAATGGTAAATAACGTGTCCAACACAGACAAGGCTTTTCTTTCAATATATAAGACTAATTAGAAACATATATAAACTAGCAGTCGCATGCATTCGTGCATGCAATGATGAGCCGATAGGAGATTTGATTTTCTAGGGCGTAAAATTAGTTTAGTGCTCAAAGGAGTTTAGCTTATTATGCAAGATATCTTTTGTCATCATTAGTGTCATTCCTCCTATCTTTTCATCTATAAATTTATAAGTAAATCAATGGAAAACTACCAAAACATTAAAAATTATGAAATGACACTTTATAGATAAAGAAGATAAAATTTAAATTTTGTATATAAATGGTCTAATGCTACAATTAGCAATGCTTAGCTATGACATAATATTCAAATTTTAATTTTAGATTTGATAAAAAAAAATGGAACAAGTAAGAAATGAATTTGTCATAATATGAAGATGAATTTATTATTTCGCTTCCCAACTATTTAATGGGATAAAAAAAACCCTTCATTCTATTTCTAAAACAAAACTATTATCATAAATGAAATATTATCGCTTTCTAATTATTTTATAGAAAGAAATAAGAGAAACTTACCTTCTTAAAATTTTATAAAATAAAAACCTCATTGTAAATGAAATATTATCACTTTTTAATTATTTTATAGAATGAATGAAGAGAAAATCACCCTCTTAAATTTTACCACATTTTATACAAATAAAAACTAATGAAATATTATCAGTTTTTAAATATCATATAGAATGAATTAAGAGAAACTTGCTTTCTTTAAATTTTATAAAAATAAAAAATCACATTCTATTATGAAATTAAAATTATATAAAATAAAAAATCGCATTCTAATATGAATTTTATTTTATTATTATCAAAACTATAACTTTGTCAATTATATTAAAAGATATTAGAATAATTTAGTACCATATTTTATTAATGTTCAATATTGTATCTTAGTGTAAATATTAGAATGATTCTAATATTTAGTTAGCTATAGCTAGAATATAATTTTTCTATTCTAGACGATCATCCTCTTGTATATATAGATCGTTTGATCTCTGTTAATATATCATAAAAAAGTAGTCTACCTATTACTTTTCGTAACATGGTATCAGAGCCATTTCTTTTATTTTTTTTTGGAAAATTTATAATTTCTTTTGAAATGATTTGCTCAATTTTTTTTGAATTAATTTCTATTTATTCCCACATAGTGGGATCTGCTGCTACTCATGTCTAGGGTTTGTGAGTTTGGCCAGTTTTCCGCCCTGTTCAACCACATTTTTCTGCAAATCCACCATTATTTTTTGGAGTTTTTTTGCAGTAGGCCATTTTTTCTGAAACCCTAATTTGTGGTCTCAAATTTTTTTCTGATTATAGTTTCTTGGTGGGTTTTTTGAGAGCTCAACTGGGTTGTCGTTCATTTTTTCTAGGTGCCTCAATTTTCATGCCTCAATTTTTAAGACAGTGGATTCAGATTTCGACAACATATTCTTGGTCGGTTTTTTAAGATCTCAAATGGGTTGTCATCAGATTTTTCTGGGTGCTTCAATTTTTGTGCCTCAATTTTCAAGCCAATGGATCCAAATTCTAACAACATATTCTTTCTATATTTTTTGAGCTCTCTTCTGGGTGCTTATCCATTTTTTCTAGGTCTTCCAATTTTTTACCTTGAAGTTTGTGTCATCTCAGCTTTAGAAGTTAGACTCGATTAAAAAATAAGCTAATGTTGCCAAGCACTTAGAGCATAAAGAATTTGCCTTTCATGCCTTTATGGCCAAAAGCCCTATAGATCAAGTGAAATCTTCTGCTTGGTACATAGATTCTAGTGCTTCTCAACATTTTACTCACAGGGGTGACTGGTTTGTTGAGTTCTCTTCCTACACTAACTCAGTTATTTTTGGAGGTGGTGAAGAGTACAATATTGTCGGCAAGGGCAATGTTCAGATACACTTTGGAGGGAGAAATCTCATGTTTCTCAATGTGTGCTATGTTCCTAGCATGAAATATAATCTTCTTTTAGTTAGTCAGATTATGAGGCACTCTCCTCGGTTGGATGTTGTTTTCAATGGACATAAGTGCTCGATTGTTGATCATGCTTCTCACACTACTATTGTTGTTGACATTGAGGATCATGGTCTTTATAGGCTTGTGGACTCAGGCAATTCTCTTGAGCATGCCTTCATAGAAAAATCTTGTGTTATCAACAGTCTCCGGCATCAGCAATATGGTCACCTGAATATTTAGTATCTTGCATAGCTTGTTCAGGATGATTTAGTACATGGTCTCCCTAATATTCAGACCTAGAATCATCAATTTTGTGGAGCTTGCCAAGCGGGGAAGCAACCCAGGACACCATTCAAAGATGGTGACTCATGGTGAGCCTCTAAGGTACTATAGTTGGTTCACACTGATATATGCGGTCCTATGAATACTACTTCTGTTACTGGGTACATGTATTTCTTACTTTTTGTTGATGATTTCAGTCGCAAAATGATGGTATATTTTCTTAAGAAAAAATCAGATGCATCTCCTATATTTCATAAATTTAAGGCCTTAGTAGAAAAAGAGTCTGGTTCTTCTATTCTTACTCTTAGGTCTGATAATGGGGGGGAGTTCTGTTCTTCTACTTTTTCTACCTTTTGTGCTACTCATGGCATCAAATGTCAGTTTACCACATCACACACCCCTCAGCAAAATAGTGTTGTAGAGTGTCGAAATCATACCATTACAAAAATGGCTAGGGCTATGATGGAACATAGAATTTTTCCTAAAAAATATTGGGCAGAAGCAGTATTCACAACAATCTATCTTCTTAATCAGTCACCCACTTATGTAGTTAAACATAAAACTCTTGAGGAAGCATGGTTTGGTAAAAAACCTAGGATCAACCATTTGAAAGTTTTTGGATCTTTAGCATATGTATGGATTCCTGATGCCAAGTGCACTAAGTTGGACTCCAAGAGTCAGAAGTTCATGTTTACAAGGTACAGTGACACCCATAAGGCCTACAGATTGATTGATGTAAACATTGATCATTTAATCTTCAGTCGTGATGTTGTGTTTGATGAGGAACTAGGACCATTTCAGCTCTCTTCCTCCCCGCAACATTCTGAGACTCAATCTTTAGAGACTCCTAACTTGGGTCTTCCTATTTCATGTGATCCATCTGATGGGTGAAATGATATTGATAAAATGCCTATGCCCCCTCTGGACAATGCAACTCTTGCTCCTATTCCCAATCCTACTCTGCTTCCTCATCCAGCTATCCCTCCTGCATCTGATATGGGCTCCTCTACTCTTCAGCCTAAATGGTGGACTAAGACAATCAATGATCTTCGTCCTGATGAACTCATCGAGGGTAGAACCTCTAGAAATAACAACATTCAACATAAGACAATTAATGTTACTCTTATGGCTAACATCCATAGTATATTTGAACCTCAGATATATGCTGAGGCTAAAGGAATTTCATAATGGAACCAGGCAATGGAGGTTGAGTTCCAAAGTCTTCAAAAGAATCACACTTGGGTTCTTTCAGATCTTCCTCTAGGGAAGAAACCCATTAGCTGTAAATGGGTCTATAAGGTAAAGTATCATATAGACGGTGCCTTAGACAAATATAAAGCCATATTAGTTTCTCAAGGATTCACCCAGTGAGAAGGCATTGACTATGAGGAGACTTTTGCTCCTATGGGCAAGATGAGTACTATTCAACTTCTCCTTGCCATTGCAGCTTAGTATATATGGAAAGTTCAATAGATGGATGTGAAAAGTGCCTTTCTAAATGGTGAATTGTAGGAGGAAGTCTACATGACACAGTCTCCTAGTTTCAAGGTTGTCGGTTTAGAACTCAAAGTATGTAGACTCCAGAAAGCCCTCTATGGTCTTAAGTAGGCAGCTTGGGCATGGTACATAAAAATTGATCAGTACTTGGTTGTTTCTGGATTTTAGCATAGTCCTTCAAACAATAATATGTATATCAAACACTCTGGTAATGATATTCTCTTTCTTGGTGTCTATGTGGATGACTTAATCATTACTAGGAGTTCAAAACATGTGATTTTTGAAATCAAACAGGATTTATGCAACACTTTTGATATGATAGATCTCAGACTACTTCATTATTGTTTGAGTATTGAGGTTTGGTAGACTGACAACAACATTTTTCTTTCTTAGTCTAAGTATGCCAGAAGCTTTCTTGATAGGTTTCGAATGCAAGATTGTAAACCAGTCTCCACTCCTATGGAGACTGGTTTGAAATTGTCCGCACAATCTGATTCTCCTCTTGTAGATGAAACACTCTTTAGGCAACTAGTAGGTAGTCTAATCTATCTTACTACTACTAGACCTAATCTCATCTTTACAGTCAGCTACATCTCCCAATTCATGACAAACCCCAAGGTTGACTATTGGGTTTCAGTGAAACATGTTCTGCACTATTTACAAGGTACCTCAGATTATGGACTTATTTACACTAGGAGTGTTTCTCCTCAACTCACTGGGTTCATAGATTTTGATTGGGCTGGCTCCATTGATGATAGAAAATCTACCTCTGGATATGTGTTCAGTTTAGGATCCGGTGCAGTCACCTGGACTAGTAAGAAGCAATAGGAAAGGGCTCTCTCTTTGACATAAGCATAATATAGAGGAGATGTCAAGGAACCTTGTGAGGCAGTTTGGCTTTGTTAGATGCTTGCAGATATGCAACTACCTCAAGCAGGACCAACTCCTTTGTTTTCAGACAATCAGGGTGTACTCAAACTTGCCAAGAATCTAGTCTTCCATGAACGCACCGAACACATAGAACTTCATTGTCATTACATTCAACAGTTGGTAGAAGATAAATCTGTTCAATTACAATATGTTCCTACCTCAAAATAGCCAGCAAATATTTAAACCAAACCCCTTGGTCTTGACAAGTTTATCAAATTCGAGGGGTCTATTGGTGTAGTTGATAGATTGAGCATTAAGGGGTGGTAATAGAATAATTTAGTACCATATTTTATTAATGCTCAATATTGTATCTTAGTGTAAATATTAGAATGATTCTAATATTTAGTTAGCTATAGCTAGAATAGAATGTTTCTATTATAGATGATCATCCTCTTGTATATATAGATCATTTGATCTCTGTTAATATATCATAAAAAAGTAGTCTACCAATTACTTTTCGTAACAAAAGAAACTTTCAATTTTATTTTATAATACAAATAAATGGCATAAAAATTATTTTTCAAATAAAGGATTTAGTAGGTAATCTTATGATAGTACTTGTTGAATTAATGTTTTATATTTTTGATAATATTGTACAAATGACTTTAAAGTTATTATTGTTGATGATGATTGAATAAAATTAATTAAAAATTAACATATTTATTTGTTCTTTTCTTCTATAAATTAGAACATTAATGAAAATATCCTTTCATACAAACACATAGAAATTATCCTTTCATACAAACACATAAAATATTACCCTTTAAAAATTTACTTTTACCCTAAAAACTTTGCAACAACATTACTCCCAACAAATAAATTATAATGGCAGAATGTTTGTCAAATCTCACACCAAAAACTCATAAAAATTACTCTCAACATGTCTTAAATTAACAGTTCATTGTTGTAGTTTCTTTTTTGTTGTGCTCTTTCCTTTCAATCTTTTGTTGCTAGATTTGTAAAGGGTTTTGGGTCCCTTCAAAACCTATTTTTTCCAGTACTTAGAACATGTCTTAAATTAACTAAACAAATACATATACATAGTAAATAGATGGAATCAAATTTTATTTAGCTAGCCAAGAGATGTATGGATAGAGTCATCCACCATAGTTTGGATTAATATGAGCTGACATGTGACTCGAACTTGAAACCTTTATCAAATACATTTTTCTCCACTTTTCCACTATAACAACATTTATTAGAATTGCTTTGAAATAATTTACCTCTATGTTAAAAAATAAAAACCTTAACAAACTTGTAAAATAATGATGGTTCTTTTGTGTGGGCTCAGAAGGTTCCCATATTCTGAAGATTACATCTTTATACATTTTTTCTGGTCCATTATTTGTCCTAGTAATGCATTGCAACCTTATGAATTCATTCCTTCCAGCCTTTTCAAATTTGCAGAATTAGCAGGAAGTTCCTGAAGTCCTCTGCAACCTGTTATACTTAGATATCTTATATATTGTACATATTGCAAAATGACTGTGAATTTGAGGACAACGTGACCAACAGTCTCAATGGTTGCATATTCCTCAAAAAATTTGAACATTCCTATTTTTAAAGTAAAACTTCTAAAAAATTTAATCACAAAAATCACCCAAAAAGTTGATGCAATCAAATGGCATAGAAAATTACCAAAACATTATAGATGTTTCCTATAATTTAATATGTTAACTACACTCAACATGAAATATCTTTTAACAATGTTTAAATATTATATATCTATTAACCATATAATTCTCTTCAAATCTAAGTTACCGAAAAAAAAAGATAGTCAAAAGGGCTGACAACTTTTCGGCTGGAAAATTATTTTTCAGGGAGCAAAGCTCCCACAAATAGCCTATTAGCTAAATATGTTGTTTAAAAGTTATTGGTGAACATTTTAAACAACATGGAGATAAAGCCTTATATCTTGTTGAAGTTCAACCTCCTAACGAATAGCTTCAATTAGTCTTCTATTGCTTCATTATCTTTTCCCAGTCTAACTGTATCCCATCTTAGGTCACGCTTGAGAGATAAAGGGCAATGCCAACAATGGTCAACTTAGAAATAGCACAAGAAAATTGACCCTTGAACTTTTGCAACTTGCTTTAATAGTTGCAGATGTGTGTAATTTGCTTCTTTACTACCTTAATTAAAAGTCAAGGTAGGAAATGAAATTTCAATCTAATAAAAGCTAGCAATTTGTTTCTGCGATTGTTTTATGATTTCTCTTATTTTGATTTTTATTATACTTTATTAGAATTAAACAATAATAATTAAATAATTATTTTAATGACAACATTTGTTGTAGGTATGTAGATGGTTTTTAAGTTCAAATCTTTCACAACAATTTTTTTTGTTATTATTAGAATTTTAGAATTTTAGAAAATATGGTTAAAAGTTAATATGGTTAAAAGTTGTAGGTATGTTAGATGGTTTTTTTATTTCAAATCTTTGACAACAATTGTTTTTCTTTAAGAAAAAATGTTTATATTTAAATAGATATATTGTTTTTAGTTGAATTCAATTGATGAAAAGTATACTACAAGGTTTATTAGAATTTTAGAAAATGTGGTTAAATTTTGTAGATATGTAGATGGTTTTTTAGTTCAAATTTTTCACAGCAAACTTTTTGCTTTAGGAAAAAATATTTAGATTTAAATAAATATATTGTTTTTAGTTGAATTCAATTTGTCGTGCCCAAAATATTCAAGCAAAAACATAATAATTTTTTTAAAAAATCTTGTTGCAAGTTTGAGTTGACTAAGGACAGCTTGTCGTGTGAAGTCTCGAGGTATGAGTTTAACCATGCATAGGGTCTAGTCTCAAGTCGGAAGATAACTCAAAAGGTCATTGGATCAATAACGAGTTAACCTTCGGGTGTATGGGTCAGTTGAGCACACGGTTGATAGGTCAAGTTGTCATAGGTTTAATTATAATCTAGGCGAATCTGCATTATCATATTGTAGGATGAATGCTTTTAGTTAAAAAAATCAACTAATAACATTATTAAATTTGCTAACTTCTAAAACAGTAGTCTATAACCTTACTTAATTGTACTAATAACGAAATGACAAAATTCATAACTTAACTAAACAATTCGTTATGATATAATATTAAAATAATAAATGAATTTTTTAACTATGCCAATGTCGTTTGTTTAAGCATAATAACAACATTAAAAAAAAACACATTAACTTACTTAAAACAAAGTGCAATTAACTAAGTTAATTATACAGTTAAGTAAACATACTGAACTAAATGAGACACAACTTAAATGCGTTAAATATAGTAATTAACTTAAATTAACTAACCTAATTTGTTAAAGCGAATAAATAAAATTCTAATAGAACAAATTAATTAGGCCAAATTAACAAGATTAATTTTAAATTTAAAATAATTTCCTTTGTCCATAATTACTAAATTGAATTTATCTAAAATAAATTCCTTCATTTAAAATTACCAATTTAATACAACCCCAGGGTAAAATTCTAAATGTGTCCATTAAATCTTACTAATAAAATTTTAAATAATTTTAACATTAAAATTTAAATCAATTTAGATACATTGATTAAAACTTAACTAATTAAATATTTAACTAATATTAATAAATTTTAGTTAAACTTAATAAGGAAATAAGGAAATAAATTAACATATTAATTAATAAATAAATAAATTAATAATAAATTAAATTAAATTGTTAATTAATAAGTAAATTAATTAATAATAAAAATAAATAAATAAATAAAAATAAACAACTTACCTATGCATTTAAAGTCCCATTGGGATTGTCACTTTTTAAGTCCCAAGGGACTTAAGCGGGCCCAAGCAAGCCCGCTGCCCACTGCAGTAGGGACTGCCGTAGCAGGTTTGCCTGCTGCGCACAACAGGTACTACTATGGCAGGTCCCTTTGTTGTGGTAGGGAGACAGGGTGTGGGTCCCGTGGGACCCCCTTACAATGATTTTTTTTTTTTTAATAAATTTCTTTTAAAAAAAAATTGTTTTAAGAAAACATGCTTTCCTAAAAAGCAACGCTTACGTTTTTTTTAAAAGGTATGCATTTTAAATTTATTATATTATTTTTTTTTAACAAATTGCCTTATAATTTTTTAAATTTTTTTTTAAAGCCCTTTTGGTGTGGCGACCCAGGTGGGTCCCACCATGTGGACTTGGCATCCACTAAGCTTAGGGAAATAGTTTTATATTAACTTGGGTAGGAAAATATATGAAAATTTCTTCCCATATATTTTCCAGAGACTTGTAGGTCTCTTTTGAGTTTTTTTTTTTTCTCTCTCATACACTTAGTCAATTTTTGTTTTCTTTATCTCCTCTCTTTTTCTATTGCTTTCACAAGTCTACTATTACTGAATTATGGAGAGGAATTGTTTGATAAAATGATCATATGATTTCCCTTTTTTAATATATAACATGACTTAGAAAATATCAAGGAGATTAACAACATTACTACATTTCTCCTATGAATACTCATTCTACACTATATTGCATTAAAATGCTAGAGAGGAATTATTTTCACAAATTTGGGGAAAACTATTATGAAACATCAAGACAAAATTTCAACATGTTTCCTACTCCTTTCATTAATTTTCAACTTACATTTTCACAACAATGAAATACAAATTTGTAGCAATCCACAAATAAGAGTTACAAGATTCTCTCCATTACATTATTTCCAAGCAAACTTGTTATATATTTTAACACGTGTTTACTACCAAAATTTTCTTGATAAAAGAACTATTACATACATTCATTTCCATTAAATCTCAATACACCAAGTAATAAGGAAACTATAGATTGAATAATAAACAACATTGCACAAGATGAATCTATTACAAAGAGAACTAAAGACCTTCCTTTCAAGGCTCAAAAGACATCAAATACAATATTACAAATATAAGTTTTGGAGTGATGTCAAATTACAACATCACAATACATTTTTCTTCAATATGACACCAAAAGAAGACCTTTCCAAGAGCTTTTCCCACATGAACATAGCTTCATAATCCTGGAAATAAAATTATATAGGCCATGGGGTGCTCACCTCTCAACCTAGGCTTCTAAGAAGCCACCCTCGAGCTAGGGGAATCAAAGCACAAACAGGCTACACACACACACAAGCTTCACATCTTCACAAAAAGAACAAACTACCAACAACAACAAGAAAACCATTCCCTTCCCAAGGATTTCACAAGGGTCACACAAGACCCATTTTTGGGGTGAAGGTGGACAAAATACTCCAATGGGGAGATAGCCAAAATCATAAATAAAATTCATACAAGCCTTCACAAGGCATGAAGTAGCACATAGCTTCTACTCTCACACACAAAACTCAGCCACACACCCTTATGACCCCCAAGACATTCTAGACAAGAACAATACCCTTATGACCCCCATGGATTTGGCATCAATGAGCCCATACTCCATGATTTCTCTCTCTCCTCCTTGAGGAGAGTCTCTACACCCATGAGCTGTCCTAAAACCCTTCACCCCCAAGGCTACTCTTTCCTCCCAAGGGTGAGTGTGGCCTTGAGAACTCCCAAATAATCAACTCTTTACAAAGGTAAGAAAAAAAATCACATTTCCTACACTACCACAAAACATGATCTCTACAATATCTAAAAGAGAATAGGATTTACATTGCACAACTTCTCAACATAAATAACAACTAACATAAACATGAAGGAAAAACTAAAAATCTCTCATCACACAACAAAATTTTTACTCATGCAACAAGAATAAAAAAACAAGTTGGAGCCACCAACCAAGATCCAAAGCAAAATGGTGAATGTTGAAGATGAGTTCCCTTTTTGTCCAAGCTTTCTCCTATCCAAGCTTCTCCAAATTCATTTAGTCTCTAAGTTAGAGAGTGGGTGTTCAAACTCTCCAAAATGAAGAGTCCCCACTAAAAAGACCTCTACACAACTCCCCACAACCCCCTAGGGATAAGGCAAGCCTTCTAATTGGTTGGTCTTCCCTAAGCCTCTTATAAATTTCCAAAAATGGGCTTCTAAAAAGGTTGACCAAAAAGGTGGGCAGAGGACTTGCATCCTAATGGATGGAGCTCTTACCAAGACCTTGCTTCAAAAGTTGATTTTCGGCCATTTTGAAAATCTAACTTTTGGAAGGGTCTTTTGGTCAACTATGGGTTGTCCTATGGTTAAAAATGTCCCTTACCCATAGGTATATCAAGTGGGCTTACTAAAAAAATCCTAAACACACCTCTAGGCACCTTTTAAGCCCCTCAAAAACTCATGACAAGATCAAATTCAAAATTCTTTGATAAGACACTACCTCAAGCTCCCTATACAAGGGGTTCACATGGGGATTCCAAAGGGGGACTATCCTAGGTTGTTGGACAACCAATCCTTAAGTGGAACATGTCATTACCACATGTGCACTTTATGAGTGTCAAGTGACACAATACACAAATTACACATCATGGGCCACATGGCATTTCCACTTGAGCATACACATACATAAAATGAAATAACAAGCTTTCAAAATAAATTGAGACATAAAAGCTAAATACATTTACAAAAGAAAATACAATTACAATGAGGTTTTTTCCTTTCATTAGAGGCAACCTTGGCTTGAACTGATTTCACATAAGTCTATGCTTTGATTCCCCAAATTTACCATGGGCTAATTCCCTGCACACTAAATTCCAACATCAAAATTCCAAGGAAATATTCATGTAAATTCATAACATCCATGATCATCATAATTCATTTACAATATCCCTAATTAAGACTTAATTCACATGGCTTAATAATTCATCTATGGCATACATTCAACTCATCATTAAATATAAAATTCATCACTTAATTAGGCTTGTAACATAAATGTTGCAGACATAATTCCTTGCATAATTAAATAACATCATGACATCATAACATTCATAAAAATCACATTAATCAAACATGTAGGATCGAAATTGATATCACAGTATTCATCAAAATAAACATAACCTAATGTGCATCTAACCTCTAAGGTGATAAAATCCACAATATAAAGTGTCTATAAACCATAAAGCATCAAAATATAGTATCAATAAGTCTAACTCAAATGCAAAAATGGAAAGACTATGATGGGCTCGGGGTGAGGCCTCACATCCTCCCCCCTAGAAATGAACTTCCTCCTGGAGTTCATGAAAAAGATGGGGGTACTATGCTCTCATCAGTGCTACATCCTCCCGTGATGTCGTAACCTCATCATAGCAATCCCACTGGACCCTAACCTGGTCCAGCTCTCAGCCTCAAAGAGCTAGCGTTTGACGTGCCAAAACATGGATGGGCTCCAAAACCAACTTTTCATCTGAGTCCACCTGCAAGGAATCCCAATCTATGATATGAGACTCATCAAAAACATAATTTCTCAACACTGACACATGAAAGACATCGTGGATGCATGACAGGCTAGGTGGCAAAGCAAGATGATAGGCGACAGGACCTATCTGCTCAAGAATCTCAAAAGGACCAACAAATGTGGGTGCAAGCTTAGAGCCCTTTCCAAAATGGATTGGACTCTTATGAGGTCACACTCTTAGAAAGACTCTATCTCCAATCTGATAACTATGATCTTCCCTCTTAGTGTCTACATACTGTCTATCCTACACTTCCTTCAGATGTTGTCTAATAAAAGTCACCTGTTGCTCCAACTCTCGCACTAAATCAGGACCTAAAGCAACTCTATCCTCAATGCGGTCCCAAATCAATGGTGTCTTGCATGGTCTACCATATAATGCCTGATAGGGAGGCATACCTAGAGAAGTGTGATGCCCATTATTGTAGGCAAACTCAACCAAATGAAGGTACTCCTCCCACCTAGTCTAATGATCCATGACATACATGTGGATCATATCCTCCAACACCTAATTTACCCTCTCTGTCTGACCATCGGTCTCTGGGTAATAAGCGATGCTAAAATTGAGCTTAGTGCCCAAAGCTATCTGTAATCCTCTCCAGAAGGATGATGTGAAGAGAGAATCTCGATCAGAAATAATCTTACGAGGTATGCCATGAAGTCTGACAATATCCCAAAAGAAAACATGTTCTACTATTGGGGCTATAAAAGTGGTCTGAATGGGTGAGAAGTGGGATACTTTGGTCAGGTTGTCAACTATCACCATGATGGCATCATGGCATCGAGATGACATAGGGAGACCAATGATGAAGTCCATGGAAATAACATCCCACATCCACTCTGGTATCTCATGAGGCTGAAGCAAACCACTAAGGTGATGATATTCTACCTTAACCCTCTGACACTCAAGACATCGTGCCACTATCTCTGCTATGTTATGTCTCATCCCTGGCCAATGATATAACTATCTCAAATCAACATGCATCTTCTTGACTCTGGGATGTGCTACATAAGGGGCTCTATGAGCCTCTAACATGATGAAAACTCACAAATCTCTGGAGGATGGGACATAGATGTGTCCTCTATGGCATAAAATCCCATCAGAATCTAGGGAATATCTTGAATACTTACCCTCAAGGGTACTCTAAGACCAAATAATCTGACTAACCTCTACATACCAAACATCCTCATGCAAGTGATGTAATAGCCGATCCCTCAATTCTGTACCTGCAGTCATAGAGTAGGCCCCATGGCATCTCCTACTCAAAGCATTAGCAACCACATTTTCCTTACCCTTGATGTAGTGGACATCAAAATTGTACTCACATAGGAATTTCATCCACCTACGCTGACGTGCATTCAGGTTCAGCTGAGTGAAAATATACTGCAAGCTCTGATGATCTGAATGGAGCTCAAACTGAAGACCTAAAATAAAATGCCACTATCTCACTAAGGCATGAACCATTGCAGCTAACTCAAGGTCATGAGTGGGGTAATTAAGTTCATGAGTCTTAAGTTTCCTGGACTCATATGTAATGGCTCATCTGTTCTACATAAGAACTACTCCCAAACCATCTAAGGAAGAATCTGTGCATACAACAAAATCCGCTGAAGGATTAGGTACTGCTAGAATAGGCACGCTGGTAAGTGCCTTCTTGAGTTCCTAAAAGGCCCTCTAACACTTCTCAGTCCACTCAAACTTCTTTCCCTTGCACAGAAGAGAAGTGATGGGATGTGCCACTCTAGAAAAACCCTCTACAAAATGCCTACAGTAACTTGCCAATCCCATAAAGCTCCTAACCTCGATCACTGAACTAGGTGCAGGCCAATCCATGATGGCTCTAATCTTAGATGGGTCAACTAAGATCCCATCTCTAGAAATAACATGCCCAAGGTAATGAATCTTTGTCCTATAAAAAGAACATTTTGACAAACTGCCATACAACTGATTGTCTCTAAAACACAACAATACCTGTCTCAAGTGCTCTTTGTGCTCCTCTTCATCCTGAGAATATATCAATATACCATCAAGGAACACTACTAAAAACTTATCTAGGAAAGTGCAGAATACCCCATTCATAAGGCTCGTGAAAACTATTGGAGCATTGGTGAGTCCAAAAGGTACAACTATGAACTCATAATGCCCATATCTAGTATGGAATACAGTCTTGGGAATATCGCTATCCACAATCCAAAGCTGGTGGTAACCTGACTTAAGATCAATCTTGGAAAACACTTTAGCACCCTTAAGCTGATCAAATAAATCATCAATCCTGCGGAGCAGATACCGATTCTTGATGGTAATCTTATTAAACTATCAGTAATCCATACATAACCACAAGGATCCATCCTTCTTCTTAACAAAGATAATGGGTGCACCCCATGGTGAAACACTAGGGTGAATGTGGCCCTTCTCCAAAATCCTCTAACTAGATCTTTAGCTCATTAAGCTCATTAGTGGTCATCCTGTAAGGTGCCCTCAAAACTAGAGCAGCTCTTGGCACAAGATCTATATGGAAATATACTACTCTACGAGGAGGTATGCCTGGAAGCTTGGTATGAAACACATATACAAACTCCTGAAGTATAGGATAATCATCAAGAGATGGTTCCCTTTCCTCCTCATCCTCTCTATCATAGATAGTAATAGAAAATAGATGACATCCCTTTCACATGCTCCATTTAAGCTGCATGGCTGAGATCATACGAAGGGAAATGCCCCTCTGAATCCCACAAATCAAAATAGGTGTACCATGATCATCAAGACACTCAATCCTCTTCTATCAACAATCTAACTTAGCTCTATGGGCATAAAGCCAATCCATGCCAATTACTATGCCATAAGAACCAAGAGGTGTGATACAAAGATCCATAGTAGTGATCATGTCACCAATCTGCACTTGGCTATCCTTTACTAAGGAGTTGACTAACACTCTAGACCATGATGCTAACTCCACTTCCCAACTGACTTCCTATCTAGCTTCCACCAGCCCACAATGCTCCACAACAAATGGAGATATAAAAGAATTAGTAGCACCAGAATCAAATAATATGGTAACACTAATACCGCTAATCATACCTGTAGCCTCTATCACTATGGCCTGGTGCTCGGCCTGGTGGTTATCAACCACTACAAATACCCTATGAAACTTTCCAAAGTCTCCAACTGTAGGCTTTGATGCTGTCATACGCTAACTACTTGCCATCTGACCCTGAGGACAATCACGAGCTAAGTGCCCCATGGCACCACATGCATAGCAAGGACCATGTGTGTGAGTCTAAAATCCCTGTGGCCTAGAGTATTGTTGTCCACCAGTCCTACTAGACCCACTAAAACCCCCCTAAGAGGACTACTGAGTTCATGCTGGGGGTGCATCTGAATATTGCTAACACTAGTCCTTCTTTGGTCCTTGTGCCTACCAATGTTTGGGCTTAGAGCCCTGTTGATCCTGTGGTGGTTTTTGTTTGTAATTTTGTGGGTTCTTATTAAAAGACCCTTAAGAATGCCTATTGTTACCCTTCCAGTGACTCTTTTGGTGACCCTGAGATTGAGATGCGGAGTTATAGTTTTGAGACCTATCACGAGCATCTTGAGACTTACCCCAAATCTCCTCTTCAACCAAAGCCATCTCTATGGCCTCATGAAGAGTCCTTGGAGTGGTCATGTGAACTTGTCCTAATATCCAATCATTGAGTCCCTTGACAAAATGGTTGAGTTGTAATTTTTCATCCTTCATATAGTAAACATATGGTAATAGCTCAAGAAAACGGGTCTCATACTAAAGTACTATGAGTCCCCTCTGCTAGAGCTCATGGAACTCATCCATGCACCACTGCCTATAGTGCTCTAATAGATACCTCTCTAGGAAGGTCTCCCAAGTAATAGTTTCCATAGTAGTGTTGTTCTTAAATTCTTTTTGTTTCCACCATGTGGCAGTACCTCCTCTCAGTAGGTGTACTGCAAATCGGGCCTTAAGATTGCTCTCATAATGATGCAACCCAAAGCACCTATCTAAACTCAAAAGCCATGCCTCGACATCTGTGCCCTCTGTATAACCAAAATAGAAATGTGGCTGTAACCATAGGAGATCTCTACTCATGTCTCTGGCATCACGAGGTGCCCTCTGAACTAATTTGGGTGGTGTTTCTAGCATGCGAACTGATTCTACCTCATGAGCTCTCTGTCCCTCTTCATGATCAGGTGGAGGGCTCCTAGTCCTTTCTCTAGCCTCTGATCTATCTCCTTTGGACAACTGATGCTCTGACTAAAGGATAACTAGAGGCAACCTATCCTGTATAATCTCAATGAGGTTCTGTAAGGCTAGCAAGACCTCCTAATTAGGATTTTGTGGTGGTGGTGGTGGTGGTGGAGGTGGTGGAGGTGGTCCACCCCTGTCCTACACTAACATGTGCATCTCTACGACCCCTACCTCATTGGCTAGCTCATGTGATGACAGACATCTTACACAATAGTTTAATTTAAATGAGTTGAAACGTAATGGGGTTAGGTTCCAATGTTGAAACCTAGGCTCTAATACCAAAATGCCATGCCCAAAATATTCATGAAAAAATGTAACAATTTTTTCCAAAAATCTAGTTGCAAGCTTGAGTTGACTAAGGACATCTTGTCGAGTGATGTCTCGATGTATGGGTCTAACTGTGCATAGGGTCTAGTCTCGAGTCGGAAGATAACTCAAAAGTTCATTGGGTCAATAATGTAATGCCTCGCTAGGGAACCCAAAAGAGATTAACCTAGAACATAATACTAAGTTTGGTGAACAAATTTTTTTTTTCTAAAGTTTACATATAAGATAAACATTCATGCAAAAGCAATAACCATTTACTCACATAACACACATCATTAACATAGGTTACAAAACTAATGGGTCCCATGACATAGAATTACTTACTAACACAACTCATCTAATAACATCAACAAAAGATTCCATAAATTAAATTAAACAAATACATCATAATAATTACATTCTTATGAACATCCATGAATCCTAAATAAACTCACATCCATGACACATGTCGCAGGGTAAGTAGTATTCACTCTAACATTAATATTACAATGTCCAGATTATGTATCACATGCGATATTCTAATACAAGATTTACAATAAAAGTATATAAGAAAAGTACATCAATAATGAAGTATCATAAGGAGTCCAACTGCAAAAGCACCATCAAGCACCAACACCAGGACGTTGAGTCTCAAATGGTAAAGAATCACTACCACCTGCCCATGTAGAACCACAAAGGTCTACCCCACCATGCTGAGGAGATAACATCAAAACCCACTCAAATAACTAAAGCCAAAACAAGATACACCACTAGGCAAGGGAATCCTAAAAGCACTCTAACCCAAGGTAAACATAATAAAGTAATAGGTAAGACTCACTAAACCAGAGGCATCCGACACATGTAGAATAATTAGACTATGCATAGACAGGTGTCATCATGTATGTCTAACCCTTGAGTCTCATCCTGGTAATCACTTTGGATCCCGGTACTCAAGTGACCATACACAAATCAATGACTTCTTGTACAGATGAAGCCATTAACTATGCTATACACACCTCTCAAGGTGGCTAGCATCATCTCCATTCCCATCTTAGTCTATACTAGCACTCAAGCATGGGCGAGGAACATATCTTATTAGGTTCATTTAATTCTCCTTAATTTTATTAGGTTATCACTTGATTATAGATACTTACAATTAGTGATCCTAGTAGCCACTTGTGGGCCTCGGCACTTATTGCAACCCACCCCCTACTACATATCTAGGTAAACTACCCTAGGCTCATCAATCTCTCCTAGATCTAACATAGATAGAAAATCAGGTAGTCCCACATCTAGAAACATACACATGAATTAGGATAGATTACAGATACATAATCACCGAAACGTAGTTCATTATGAGCCTATAAGATCAAATAGGGTAATAATACAAATCTCACTCACGCCAAACATGAACATAGAGAAAAATCCCCTAGCCTCTGTACTTTCCCTAGGTCATCTAATACCCATAAATTAGAATAATTCTACAATGGGGAAAGAATGAGGTAACATTTCCATTTAGAAGAAAACAACCAATTTCAGTATAAAATACACATCTATTCTCAAAACATGCATTTAAATTATTTGTAAATAATCAGAGCATGCATTCAAAAGAAACATATTTGAAACGACGTTTAAACATTACTTACAATTAAATTAGATAATTTAATCATATACCAAATTAAATAATTTATTCCAAACAATAAGTGAAAAATATGACTAAGTCTAAATCAAAACTTATTGGATTGATCACTGAATAAATTCATTAGTTTAAAATTTAATTAAATTAAATAATAAATTAACAGAGAAATGAAATAATCGAGACCTAATCCAAATTTGCATATATAAAAATAATAGAACTCCAATATATTTCAGTACCATAGTTAATAATTTTCTTAATAAATATAACATATATTTATTAACATATTAAAACTATTAATAATACTTTCTTTATTGAAATAAAAATTATCATCTTAATACTATTTAATAATAATCTACTTATTAAATAATAAATAACGTATCATAAACTATTTAATAAAAAGACTGTTGATTAAATATTAAATAACATATTAAATATTATTTAATAAAATACTAGATTAATAAACAATATTAAACAAATTATATATATAATTCAAAAAATGAAACATATTTAATTATTTAAAAAAAAAGAAAAAACAAAGTTTTTGAATGGGAGGGGGGACCACAGTCCATGCCTCGTCCCAGGCTGCACGCAGTAGCCTCAGGCTTGCCACCTGATAGCCAAAGTTTATCGTGTGGCAGACTAGGTTTGTCGTGCGGTAGCTATACCGTCGGATGGGGGGTTGGGGGTTGGTGGCCCCGACCCCCATAAAGCAATAAAAAAAGTTAATTTTGTTTTATTTTTTATTTTTTATTGTTAAAAAAAAATTAAAACAAAACTATACCAAACTAATAGTATTTTTATTTTTTTAGGATTTTATTACATTTTTTTTAACAATAAAACTTAAAGAAAATTTTTTTTGATAGAGAATATTTTTAAATACAAGCACATTTCCAAAAACAGAAAGAACAACCAAAAGCACTTTTTTCCAAAAACAAAAACAGACTACTCTTATTCTTTATGCACAAATGTTGATTTTTTCTTCTATTGGCTTTAATGTTTACTTTTGTCCTATTCTAGTAAAAAAAAATTGATTGAATTTTTTTTTTTACACAGAGAATAATTTTTTTCCAGAATGATTTTTTTCAAACCAAATTGGATTTTTGGCACAAACCCATTAATCTAAATTAGTAACTCAATAGTTTACACCATAGCTAAATTAATTTTCTATTTTCTAAGGGTTCTATAATGAATTTTCTCACGAAATTTTGACAGCATAACCCTACTATGTCAAGTCTGAAAATAATTTAAAAATCATGAATCTAAGGGTTTTCTAATACCCAAATCACAAACAAAACTAAATACAGATCTAAAGCAATAAATCTATCCAGACATTGTAAAATACAGAAAATTGCACAAACAGATTAACAAAGAGGTTTCCTCAAACCCTACCTCAAATCCAATGCAAGATACTATAAAAGAATGCCTATGAGAAGATGAAACTCCTAGATCTTTCAGAAGAAGAACTCAACCCTGCAGATCTGAAACAACAATGTATGCAAAGCCAAATCCAGATGCACAACAATCTTCACCAAATTCCCAAGCACAAACAAAACTCAAGAATTTCAAGATGCCAAAAATACTCCAAGAACTCTCTCCATAAATCTCCAACAACGTGCTTAATCCCAAATGAATGCAATTTTCCCCTATTAGGGATTCAACTCCACTTTTCAAGCAAACCCTAGATGACTCATTATAGATCTCCTAATCAAACTCCAACTCTCAAGTTGAAAGTAAATCTTAATTAATAAATAAAAATAACTTTTATTTGCACAATCTCAACTTAGACTCCTAAAGACAAGTTGTTACCTTTTTGAAAATAAATTACATTCAACTTAATAAAAGCACATGTATGTATATATATATATATATATATATATATATATATATATATATATATATATATATATATATATATATATATATATATATATATATATATATATATATATATATATATATATTATAAATTCACATTATATAATTTAGTACTTAAAGCACAATTAAAACATGCAATTAAATATTTAATAATTTAATGGAACATAATCAATTCTAATTTCACCCAATTAATTAATTAAATCCAAATATTTAAAAAATTGATCTTTAATTAATTAACCTCACATAAACATAAATATTAAAATTAATATTATTTTTTATCTATAATATTAAATTTCACAACTATAGAAAAGTCACACACAAATAACAGAGGTCAACAAACAAACCAAACATACAAAAAGGATGGGATCCACGAATTTATGTCACCTAGACAAATCCGGGTAAGGTAGTCATCAGATACTTATCCAGTCTTAGGATAAATAGGTTTAGGTCATGGTTTTGGGTCTGACTATTACCTCCCCTCTTTACCATTGAGATGAATTATTTATGGACATGCTCACTCTTGCCAATTCAAGGAAGATGATGTCCTGTACTTGCAAACCTATCATCACAAAATAAAGTAGTTACATACAATATACAATAGACAATGATAGGGTATGGTCAGTCATGTGGATCTCAACAAGGCAAGTAACTACACCTCTGCCCTCTACCATACAGACACATCAAACAAGTACATACACATAATCACCATACACATGCAAGTATGGGGTAAGTACATCAATAACCTAATAAAACATAAATTATCACATCATAATATTTCATCACCTAACTATGCAATCACATGGAAAACAAAGAATAATCATAATCCAAATCATCAACATCCACTGAAATAATAATATCTGCACACATGAAATGTGGCCTAAAAGAGTATGGCACTGAAAACTAAAAGAAAACTATGGGTGGGTACTACATCCACCCCCCTAGGATTAGGCTTACTCCTGGAAGCCCGGAACAAGTTGGGATATAAGTCCCATAAACCTTGTTGCACTGAAAATAAAACTAAAACAAGGATCACTGAGTAGGTCCCATCGGACCCTTCCCTGCCTTAGGGTTTGAACACTGAGGATTGTTCCCTACTGCAAAGGCCCTATGAGATCTACATGCATCACTAACTGTAGGCTCAAAAGCTGTCGGCCTCTATCTTGAAAAATGGGCTGAAAATTGGGGACAATTGTTCAATTTATGACCTTGTTGGCCACAAGTGAAACAATCTCCCTTGAAAACTCTCCTTGCTACAGGAGCACTGGACTGCTGGAAGCTACCTCTACTCGCACTCTGCTAAGCACTCTGAGCTAGCTGACCAAAAGAATGATCCTTACTCTTTTGACCATTACAGAAGTTCTTGGACTGAGAACCATCGCCCTGAGCTAGAATAGAGAACCCCCTTTGTTGCTGATCCTAAGGAGGATTTTGAGGGTTCACATTCCTCTGAGACCAATTCCCCTTGGAACCACTAGACTGAAAACCTCTCTAAACATTATGACCCAATGCTAGGTTTGCCTCTGTAAGAGTAGCCTTAATGGCTGCATCTTTGAGGGTCTTAGGCTCAAAGAGTAGAATATCCCCAATTATGTGAGCATTCAGCCCCCTAACAAAGTTTTGTACTAGTAAGACTGTATCCTGTCCGAAGCTAGCATACTATTTGAGCTCAAAGAATTTATGCTCATACTCACCCATTGACATAGTCAACTATCTTAGATTGGGGAACTCATCTTCTCTCTATCTCCTCCACTAATCAGAAAGAAAACATTCTCAAAAATGTTCCAAGAACAACTCCCATGTCACAGTATCCATCTGAAGTCCCAATTTCTCCTCCTCTATTCTCCACCATAAAGCTGCAAAATTAGTAAGTTGTGTCACTGCATAGATGGCTTTAGTATTACTACTAAAGGGATGCATGGAAAAGCTCTGCTCCAAAGCTATCAACCAAGTCTCAGGCTCTAATCCAGTTCTTTTCCCATCAAAGGGAATGGGTCGCCCCCTCATAAGATCCCTGATATGGTTCACTATCACAACTGTAGGGTCCACAGTGAAGTTCCTCCTTAGAGGGCTCCTAGATCTCTCTCTCCCTCTCATCCCTATGAGAATGATGGAAACCATCTTGCTCTTCTATTCTGCTCGAGACCAAGATAGGTAAGAATTGCCTAAAGAAGTTGTCTAGTGTCAAGTCCATCAAACACACCTTGATGCTCATCCCTCTAATCATCTCTAGACTATTGGCGGTTACTAACCCATTTGACACTTGTGGAGGGGCTAGGTTGCCTGTCCCTTCCATGTCTACCAGATTGACCTCTACCTTGGCCTCTAGCTGCTCTAGTATCAGGCCTGATTCCTACAACATAAAGAGACCCAACAATATCTCACATCATAGCTCAATACATAAACAAAAATAATATGATCACAAAGTAATAGTTTGAAAACAAAGTTGTTATATGTCTATGTTTTGTTTCAAATTTAAATTATACACAGAAAACCTAATGAGCATACATACCCAGAGTTCCTAGTGTAGAAACTCCACTCTGATACCAAATGTAACACCCCGCCAAGGAACCCAAAAGAGATTAACCTAGAACATAATACTAAGTTTGGTGAACAATTTTTTTTTCTAAAGTTTACATATAAGATAAACATTCATGCAAAAGCAATAACCATTTACTCACATAACACACATCATTAACATAGGTTACAAAACTAATGGGTCCCATGATGTAGAATTACTTACTAACACAACTCATCTAATAACATCAACAAAAGATTCCATAAATTAAATTAAACAAATACATCATAATAATTACATTCTTATGAAAATCCATGAATCCTAAATAAACTCACATCTACGACACATGTTGTAGGGTAAGTAGTATTCACTCTAACATTAATATTACAATGTCCAGATTAAGTATCACATGCAATACTCTAATACAAGATTTACAATAAAAGCATATAAGAAAAGTACATCAATAATGAAGTATCATAAGGAGTCCAACTATAGAAGCACCATCAAGCACTGGCATTAGGATGTCAAATCTCAAATGGTAAAGAATCACTACCACCCACCCATGTAGAACCACAATGGTCTATCCCACCATGCTAAGGAGATAACATTAGACCCCACTCGGATAACCAAAGCCAAAACAAGATACACCACTAGGATAGGGAATCCTGAAAGAACTCTAATTCAAGGTAAACATAATAAAGTAATAGGTAAGACTCACTAAACCAAAGGCATCTGACACATGTAGAATAACTAGACTATGCATAAGCGAGTGTCATCATCTATGTCTAACCCTTGAGTCTCATCCTGGTAATCACTCTAGATCCCGGCACTCAAGTGACCATACACGGATCAATGACTTCTCATATAGATGAAGCTATTAACTATGCTATACACACCTCTCAAGGTGGCTAGCATCATCTCCATTCCCATCTTAGTCTATACTAGCACTCAAGCATGGGCGAGGAACATATCTTATTAGGTTCATTTAATTCTCCTTAATTTTATTAGGTTATCACTTGATTATAGATACTTACAATAAGTGATCCTAGCAGTCACTTGTGGGCCTCGACACTTATTACAACCCACCCCCTACTACATATCTAGGTAAACTACCCTAGGCTCATCAATCTCTCCTAGATCTAACATAGATAGAAAATCGAGTAGTCCCACATCCAAAAACATACACAAGAATCAGGATAGACTATAGATACATAATCACCGAAACGTAGTTCATTATGAGCCTATAAGATCAAATAGGGTAATAATACAAATCTCACTCATGCCAAACATGAACATAGAGAACAATCCCCTAGCCTCTGTACTTTCCCTAGGTCATCTAATACCCATAAATTAGAATAATTCTACAACAGGGAAAGAATGAGGTAACATTTCCATTTAGAAGAAAACAACCAATTTCAGTATAGAAATACACATCTATTCTCAAAACATGCATTTAAATTATTTGTAAATAATCAGAGCATGCATTCAAAAGAAACATATTTGAAACGACGTTTAAACATTACTTACAATTAAATTAGATAATTTAATCATATACCAAATTAAATAATTTATTCCAAACAAGTGAAAAATATGACTAAGTCTAAATCAAAACTTATTGGATTGATCACTGAATAAATTCATTAGTTTAAAATTTAATTAAATTAAATAATAAATTAACAGAGAAATGAAATAATCAAGACCTAATCCAACTTTGCATATATAAAAATAATAGAATTCCAATATATTTCAGTACCATAGGTAATAATTTTCTTAATAAATATAATTGTTGGTGTAATTAATTATTCATAATTACACTTTACTTAATCTTACTTAGGTTAATGCATTGCATAGTAGTTTGTGATTGAGACACCTAGGAGTGTGCACTTCATTCAAGCACATGGTGTAGGAGAAATTCCACTTTAGGTGTGATAGTTGTCATCACATACCTCTTTGTGTGTGAGATCCACCTTTCGTGCTCTTATCACATTATCATCATAATCCATTGCACATAATTTATTGCATAATAGAGGATGATCCACATTTGGTGGACATGTGATTACACCTAGCATAGGTGATAGCTTATCAGCTCCTTATCATTCTCTCTTATTGTCTTTCCTATATAAGGAGGCCTATTATGTAATCATTACATAACATTGATCAATCAATAGTCAAGGTGAATTCATTGGATCTATTCATTCCATCTTTGCATTCATATCATCTCTCTTGTGCTTTTCTTTAACCTCTAGATCCTTGGTTCAATCTTTGCTATTTACAAATTCTTACATGGTATCAGAGCCATTGGAGCATTTAGATCAACCGATTTGAAGAGATCTTGATGCAAGCTTTGAAGGTCCAAATCTAAAATCTGAGAACTAGCTTGTGATAGAGGCATCTTGGAGCAGATCTAACATCACCATTGTGTCCGGGAGGCTATTTCGGTTATGATCGACTATAAATTCACCTATATTAGGTGAAATTCAAATTTGAGGAAATTTTTTTTTGCAAATCGAACCGTACGACCTGATCTACACCTCTGCGGTACGAACTTGAAAAAAAAATTTATTTTTTTATTTTGTCTATTATCTCAGAATTTTTATTATTATTTTGTGCAAATAATTGGGGTAGTATGTGCCCTAGAATCTCATTATTCTATAGAGAATATTCTTTGTTTATCAAACTATTACAAGTCAAATCACGGCACACATAGACCAGCGCTCAAGCGACATTCATAGCGCTCACTCTTCTTTGTTTTATGATCAGGGACCTTGCATATAAATAGGGCATAAAAGACCACATCACAAGGCATGTGGCATTAAATCCCAAGAGCGCACTCACCTCTGCGAGAGCCGACCACCTTAGCTCCGCCGACTGCAGACCTCCTCTCTTGAGCACCCACCACAAACATCCGATGGTCTTTTCAATCGTGCCCCTGCTCCTCCTCCTCCACTAAGCACCCACCGCTCGACAAGATCAGCGGCCCTTCGCTTAGCACCACCACCACCGAAGCGGCCAGCTGCAGTCACCAGGACCCACCACCACTGAAGCGGCCCCGTCACCTCAATGGACCACATGGACCTAGATCCACTACTCTGGCCTCTGCTGTGATCTACCACCTCCGCTTGCAGTGCCAAGTGGACACCCCGTCAGCAGCTCCAGTTGGACGCCACAGTGGACACCCTGTCACTAGGCCCCGTCAGCATGACCTGTCAGCATAAGCTGGCATATGGACACTACCACATCTGCATTATGTACTGTACAGAATGCATAGTCACCTACCAAGTCACCGCCACATAAGCAATGAGGGCTTTTTTTGCTGATGTCACTCTATTCACTGTCCTAAAATTGACGGCCATCTAGTCGTCAAAACTAGGCAAATTGGCTTTCAATGATGGTCATCTAGATGTCAAATTTAACTTATCAGATTGCTGATGTCAGCAGAGTTTGAAAATTTTTTGCCTTCACCATATGCAGTTTTGATTTGACAGTCCAACTTTGGGAGGCCATAACTTGGTCATCCGGGCTCCAAATCGGGTGCATTTTTTTTTGAAATTGGGTAGAATTTCCTAAATTTTTTAGTGGTAGTGTTGATTTTGCATTTTGGTTGCCTAATTTTTCAAAAATTTCAAATCTTGTTGACTATTCCTATCTGTTCCTAATTTCTACAACTTCCAGGGCTTTGTTTGGGCACATACGATAACATTTTGAGGTAATTTTTTTTTGAAAGTGCATGATTTTTCATCTACTTTCCAGATCTATAATTAGATTTGAGTGATTTTGGGTAGACATATCACTTTTAGAAATAGATCATTTTGGGGCTATAATTGCACTTGGTTAATCCTTGGATTTTAGTTTTTTGATTTGCATCAGTCATTTGAAGGAGTTATCAATAGTTATCAGTCATTATTTGGTTGCAATATGAATAATTCAAAGGTTAAAATCCTCACTCCATATAACTACCATGAATGGAAAGTTTCTTTAAGTGATCATTTGTTGAGTCTTGGATTGCTTAGAATGACTCTTGGGTAGGATCAAGAACCTCAAACAGGTGTTGCAGAAAGATAAAAATGGTTTGATCAAAGGGATAAAGCATTCAGCTCTCTTAGATCATCCATCTCTCGTGACTTGCACTTTCATATTGCATCTTGCACACATCCTCATGATGCTTGGGTCACATTAGAAGGACTCTTTGGTAAACCTGATAGAATGAGAAAATTCAGATTAGAGAATGATCTCATAGGTCTCAATTCTAGTGATTTTGACAATATTCAAGACTTTTTCTCTAAGTTCAATTCTATTAGATTGGAGCTTTCTACATGTGGCATTGTTAAAGGGGATGAACAATTGATCTTTTCTATTCTTTCCAAGCTAGGTCCTGATTATTCTATCTTTGTTTCTACATTCTATGCTACTATGGATGCTCTTGGTAGTGCATACAAATTGCCCTCTCTTGATGAATTTGCAGTGCAACTCACAAGGGAACAAGCAAAGTTGGCACACATGGGTCAATTGAAGCCTTCCACACATCAAGCATTGATTACAAGTGAGTCTACTTCAAAGGCTTCTAATGGAAAAGGAAAGGAACACAATAAGGATCCTAAGCCTCATGACAAAGGTAATGAATCTTCTTCACCGAATAGTACTGAATCCAAGTCCTCTTCAAGAGAGGAATCATCTAGAAGAAAGAGAGATAAATGTGCTTATTGTAAAAAGTTAGGACATGATGAGCATAAGTGTTTTCAAAAGAAGATTGATGAGCTAACTCACATTATTCAGAAACATAACCTTAAGTTTCCCTCATCAGTGTCTACTCCTTCTTCTACACATTCGGAAGCTTCTACATCTCCATCATCATCCAAAGATAAAGGTAAAGGACAAGTACTTTTGGCTTCCACACATCCTGAGCAAGGTAAATGACTTCTTGATTCAAGTGCATCACATCATATGGCATCATCTATGGATATGTTTTCTTCTATTGAGCCTTGTAATTCTCCTAATATTTTGATGGGTAACAACACATTCATGAGAGTTTGTGGGAAAGGTTCTATTCCTATGGGAGAAGGGACATTTAATGATGTTCTTTGTGTACCATCCTTGACCACTAATCTCCTTTCTATTTACCAAATTACACATGGGGCACAAGGTAAAATTGTTGAGTTCACTCATGATTATGTCTACATTAGGGACATGGAGATTAGAGATGTCATAGCTATGGGAGTTTTGATCATACATCCCGCTTGTATTCTTTTTCCGATTTTGTTGATAATGATGATGATATTCATGATGTACCCATCCCTTTGCCAAGGGATAATTATGAGGAGAATTTTGGGCACTTGAATCATTTTGTTGTTGAGACAAGTGTTGATCTTCCTACTCCTCCACCTCCTGCTTCTTCAGACATGAGCTCTACTATTCAGCAGGATGATCATATTATTTCAGATCTTGCAAAGTGTGATGACTACTTGGATGCATCTTTAGCATTTGTTGATTCTCATGATGCAGATTTGGAAGACATACATGAGGGGGTTTCTCTTTCCCTTGGTGATAGTTTCATCATAGTTGGGGATACTTCTTCACCTTCTTTGGAGATTGGTGTACTTGATTCTTCTCCTTCTTCACTTGATTTGTCACATGAAGTGATAGATTCTTTGAGTTTGGAGAAACCTACTCAGTCTTCAGAGATTCATACATGGAGACCTACATCTTCTTCCTCATTCCATTTGCACAAGGATTGGCTTCTTCATCATTTGATGTATCTATTTCTTCCTAAGGGGAGACATGTTTCTTGTAAGCATTGGCTTATCTATTGTTTGCAGGTACTCTTCATCAACATGGGATCTTCTACATTATGGGGGGGATATCATGTCTCCAACTATCCTTCTTATGGGGGATACTTCTTTGTATATACATGATGTATGTAGTTTTTGGGGGGTCTTGAGCACTCCATCCATCCATGCATCTTGTTTTCTTCTCTCTTTTTGGGGGAGGGTTTTTCCCATGAGGTTTTCCCTCTTTCTCCACTTTATAAGAGTTATGCATTTCATGTATTGCATTTTGTACATGGGTACCTAACATGGCCTAGTTGCCGGGACCCATCTTGCATTGTGAGTTTAAGTGCATTCCCCTAAGTTGCACTTAAGGGGGGGTGTTGGTGTAATTAATTATTCCTAATTAAACTTTACTTAATCTTACTTAGGTTAATGCATTGCATAGTAGTTTGTGATTGAGACACCTAGGAGTGTGCACTTCATTCAAGCACATGGTGTAGGAGAAATTCCACTTTAGGTGTGATAGTTGTCATCACATACCTCTTTGTGTGTGAGATCCACCTTTTGTGCTCTTATCACATTATCATCCTAATCCATTACACATACTTTATTGCATAATGGGGGATGATCCACATTTGGTGGACATGTGATTACACCTAGCATAGGTGATAGCTTATCAGCTCCTTATCATTCTCTCTTATTGCCTTTCCTATATAAGGAGGCCTATTATGTAATCATTACATAACATTGATCAATCAATATTCAAGGTGAATTCATTGAATCTATTCAATCCATCTTTGCATTCATATCATCTCTCTTGTGCTTTTCTTTAACCTCTAGATCTTTGGTTCAATCTTTGCTATTTGCAAATTCTTACAATAACATATATTTATTAACATATTAAAACTATTTAATAGAAAAATTATTTATTAAATATTATATAACATATTAAATATTATTTAATAAAATACTATTAATAAACAATATTAAACAAATTGTAGATATAATTAAAAAAACTAAACATATTTAATTATTTTAAAAAAAGAAAAAATAAAGTTTTTGAGTGGGAGGGGCGACCATGGTCCACGCCCCATCCTAGTCTGCATGTGACAGCCTCAGGCCTGCCACACAATAGCCTAAGTACTTAGTGTGTCGTGTGACAAACTGGGTCTACTGTGCGGCAGTTGTACCGCCACATGGGGGGTTGGGGGTTGGTGGCCCCGCCCCCCGTAAACCACTAAAAAAAAATTTAATTTAATTTAATTTTTATTTTAAAAAAAAAAAAATTAAAACAAAACTATGCCAAATTAATACTATAGCATAGTATATTTTTTTTTATGATTTTATTACAGTTTTTTTACAATAAAACTTAAAGCAATTTTTTTTTGACAGAGAATATTTTTAAATACAAGCACATTTCTGAAAACAGAAAGAACAACCAAAAGCACTTTTTTCCAAAAACAAAAATAGACTACTTTTATTCTTTATGCACAAATGCTGATTTTTTCTTCTATTGGCTTCAATGTTTACTTTTGTCCTATTCTGGTAATTTTTTTTTTATTGAATTTTTTTTTACACAAAGAATAATTTTTTTCCAGAATGAAGTTTTTCAAACCAAATTGGATTTTTGGCACAAACCCATTAATCTAATTCAACAACTCAATAGTTTACACCATAGCTAAATTAATTTTCTATGTTCTAAAGGTTCTATAATGAATTTTCTCACAAAATTTTGGCAGCAGAATCCTACTATGTCAAGTCTGAAAATAATCTAAAAATCATGAATCTAAGGGTTTTCTAATACCCAAATCACAAACAAAACTAAATACAGATTTAAAGAAATAAATCTATCCAAACATTGTAAAATACAGAAAATTGCACAAACAAATTAACAAAGAGGTTTCCTCAAACCCTACCTCAAATCTAATGCAAGATACTGTAAAAGAATGCCTGTGAGGAGATGAAACTCCCTGATCTTTTAGAAGAAGAACTCAACCCTGCAAATATGAAACAACAATGTATGCAAAGCCAGATCCAAATGCACAACAATCTTCACCACATTCTCAAGCACAAACAAAACTCAAGAATCTCAAGATGCCAAAAATACTCCAAGAACTCTCTCCACAAATCTCCAACAACCTGCTTAATCCCAAATGAATGCAATTTTCCCCTATTAGGGATTCAACTCCACCTTTGAAGCAAACCCTAGATGACTCATTAGAGATCTCCTAATCAAACTCCAACTCTCAAGTTGAAAGAAAATCTTAATTAATAGATAAAAATAACTTTTATTTGCACAATCTCAACTTAGACTCCTAAAGACAAGTTGTTACCTTTTTGAAAATAAATTACATTCAACTTAATAAAAGCACATGTATATATATTATAAATTCACATTATATAATTTAATAATTAAAATACAATTAAAACATGCAATTAAATATTTAATAATTTAATGGAACATAATCAATTCTAATTTCACCCAATTAATTAATTAAATCCAAATATTTAAATATTTGATCTTTAATTAATTAACCTCACATAAACATAAATATTAAAATTAATATTATTTTTAAACTATAATATTAAATTTCACAACTATAGAAAAGTCACACACAAACAACAGAGATCAACAAACAAACCAAACATACAAAAAGGATGAGATCCATGAATTTATGTCACCTAGACAAATTCGGGTAAGGTAGTTATTAGATACTTATCCAGTTTTAGGATAAATAGGTTTAGGTCATGGTTTTGGGTCTGACTGTTACCTCCCTTCTTTACCATTGAGATGAATTATTTATGGACACGCTCACTCCTACCAATTCAGGGAAGATAATGTCCTGTACCTACAAACTTGTCATCACAAAACAAAGCATGTACATACAATATACAACAGACAATGATAGGGTACGATCGATCGTGTGGATCTCGACAAGGAAAGTAACTACGCCTCCGCCCTCTACCATACAGACACATCAAATAAGTACATACACATAATCACCATACACATGCAAGTATGGAGTAAGTACATCAATAACCTAATAAAACATAAATTATCACATCATAATATTTCATCACCTAATTATGCAATCACATAGAAAAAAAAGAATAATCATAATCCAAATCATCAACATCCACTGAAATAATAATATCTGTACACATGAAATGTGGCCTAAAAGAGTATGGCACTGAAAACTGAAAGCAAACTATGGGTGGGTACTACAAATAACGAGTTAACCTTCAGGTGTATAGGTCAGTTGAGCACACAGTTGATAGGTCAAGTTGTCGTAGGTTTAATTATAATCTAGGCAAATCTACATTATCATATTGTAGGATGAATGCTTTTAGTTAAAAAAATCAACTAATAACATTATTAAATTTGCTAACTTCTAAAAGAGTAGTCTATAACCTTAATTGTACTAATAACGAAATGACAAAATTCATAACTAACTTAACTTAACTAAACAATTTGTTATGATATAATATATTAAAATAATAAATGAATTTTTTAACTATGTGAATGTCATTTGTTTAAGCATAATAACAACATTAAAAAAAATACACATTTACTTACTTAAAACAAAGTGCAATTAACTAAGTTAATTATACAATCAAGTAAACATACTGAACTAAATGAAACACAACTTAAATGCATTAAATATAGTAATTAACTTAAATTAACTAACCTAATTTGTTAAAGCGAATAAATAAAATTCTAATAGAACAAATTAATTAGGCCAAATTAACTAGATTAATTTTAAATTTAAAACAATTTCTTTTGTCCATAATTACTAAATTGAATTTATCTAAAATAAATTCCTTCATTTAAAATTTATAACTAATATTTATCATTATTGATTTAATACAACCCTAGGGTAAAATTCTAAATGTGTCCATTAAATCTTACTAATAAGATTTTAAATAATTTTAACATTAAAATTTAAATCAATTTAGATACATTGATTAAAACTTAACTAATTAAATATTTAACTAATATTAATAAATTTTAGTTAAACTTAGTAATGAAATAACAAAATAAATAAATTAATAAATTAAATTGAATTATTAATTAATAAGTAAATTAATTAATTAAAAAAAACCAATAAAAAAAATAAACAACTTACCTATGTGTTTAAAGTCCCATTGGGATTGTCGCTTTTAAATTCCCAAGGGACTTACGTGGGCCCAAGAAAGCCTGCTGCCCACTGCAGCAGGGACTGTCGTAGCAGGCTTGCCTACCGCGCACAACAGGTACTGCTGCGGCAGGTCCCTCTGCCGTGGCAAGGGGATAGGGTGTGGGTCCTGCAGGCCCCCCCTTACAATGAATTTTTTTTTTTAATAAAATTTTATTTTAAGAGAACACGCTTTCCTAAAAAGCAAGGCTTACATTTTTTTTTAAAAAGGTATGCATTTTAAATTTATTTATTTATTTTTAACAAATTGGCTTAGAATTTTTTTTTTTAAAAATTTAAAAAAAGCCCTTTTGGGGTGGCAACCCAGGTGGGTCCCACCATGTGAATTTGGCATCCACTAAGCTTAAGGAAATATTTTTATATTGACTGTGGTAGGAAAATGTATGGGAATTTTTTCCCATACATTTTCCAGAGACCTGTAGGTCTCTTTTGAGTTTGTTTGTCTTTTTTCTCTCATACACTTAGTCAAATTTTTTTTTCTTTATCTTCTCTCTTTTTCTATTGCTTTCACAAGTCTACTATTACTAAATTATGGATAGGAATTGTTTGATAAAATGATCATATGATTTCCCTTTTTTTTTAATATAACACTACTTAGAAAATATCAAGGAGATTAACAACATTACTACATTTCTCCTATGAATACTCATTCTACACTATATTGCATTAAAATGCTAGAGAGGAATTATTTTCACAAATTTGGGGAAAACTATTATGAAACATCAAGACAAAATTTCAACATGTTTCCTACTCCTTTCATTAATTTTCAACTTACATTTTCACAACAATGAAATACAAATTTGTAGCAATCCACAAATAAGAGTTACAAGATTTTCTCCATTACATTATTTCCAAGCAAACTTGTTATATATTTTAACACGTGTTTACTACCAAAATTTTTTTGATAAAAGAACTATTACATACATTCATTTCCATTAAATCTCAATACACCAAGTAATAAGGAAACTATAGATTGAATAATAAACAACATTGCACAAGATGAATCTATTACAAAGAGAACTAAAGACCTTCCTTTCAAGGCTCAAAAGACATCAAATACAATATTACAAATATAAGTTTTGGAGTGATGTCAAATTACAACATCACAATACATTTTTCTTCAATATGACACCAAAAGAAGACCTTTCCAAGAGCTTTTCCCACATGAACATAGCTTCATAATCTTGGAAATAAAATTATATAGGCCATGGGGTGCTCACCTCTCAACCTAGGCTTCTAAGAAGCCACCCTCGAGCTAGGGGAATCAAAGCACAAACAGGCTACACACACACACAAGCTTCACATCTTCACAAAAAGAACAAACTACCAACAACAACAAGAAAACCATTCCCTTCCCAAGGATTTCACAAGGGTCACACAAGACCTATTTTTGGGGGTGAAGGTGCACCAAATACTCCAATGGGGAGATAGCAAAAACCATAAATAAAATTCATACAAGCCTTCACAAGGCATGAAGTAGCACATAGCTTCTACTCCCACACACAAAACTCAGCCACATCCCCTTATGACCCCCAATAAATTCTAGCCAAGAACAATACCCTTATGACCCCCATGGATTTGGCATCAAGGAGCCCATACTCCATGATTTCTCCCTCTCCTCCTTGAGGAGAGACTCTACAACAATGAGCTATCTTAAAACCCTTCACCCCCAAGGCTACTCTTTCCTCCCAAGGGTGAGTGTGGCCTTGAGAACTCCCAAATAAACAACTCTTTACAAAGGTAAGAAAAAATATCACATTTCCTACACTACCACAAAACATGATCTCCACAATATCTAAAGGAGAATAGGATTTACATTGCACAACTTCTCAACATAAATAACAACTAACATAAACATGAAGGAAAAACTAAAACTCTCTCATCACACAACAAAATTTTTACTCATGCAACAAGAACAACAAAACAAGTTGGAGTCACCAACCTAGATCTAAAGCAAAAATGGTTAATTTTGAAGATGATTTCCCTTTTTTTCCAAGCTTTCTCCTATCCAACCTTCTCCAAATTTATCTAGTCACTGCGTTAGAGAGTGGGCATTCAAACTCTCCAAAATGAAGAGTCCCCACTAAAAAGACCTCTACACAACTCCCCACAACCCCCTAGGGATAAGGCAAGACTTCTAATTGGTTGGTCTTCCCTAAGCCTCTTACAGCTTTCCAAAAATGGGCTTCTAAAAAGGTTAGCCAAAAAGGTGGGCAAAGGACTTGCATCCTAATGGATGGAGCTCTTACCAAGACCTTGCTTCAAAAATTGATTTTCGGTCATTTTAAAAATTTAACTTTTGGAAGGGTCTTTTGGTCAACTATGGGTTGTCCTATGGTTAAAAATGCCCCTTACCCATAGGTATATCAAGTGGGCTTACTAAAAAAAGCCTAAACACGCCCCTAGACACTTTTTAAGCCCCCAAAAACTCATGAAAAGATCAAATTCGAAATTATTTGATAATACACTACCTCAAGCTCCCTATCCAAGGGGTTCACATGGGGATCCCAAAAGGGTACTATCCTAGTTTGGTGGACAACCAATCCTCAAGTGGAACATGTCATGGCCACATGTACACTTTACAAGTGTCAAGTGACACAACACACAATTTACACATCATAGGTCACATGACATTTCCACTTAAGCATACACATACATAAAATGAAATAACAAGCTTTCAAAATAAATTGAGACATACAAGCTCAATACATTTACGAAATAAAATACAATTACAACAAGGTTTTTGCCTCTCATTAGAAGCAACCTTGGCTCGAACTGATTTCACATAAGTCTATGCTTTGATTCCCCAAATTTACCATGGTCTAATTCCCTGCACACTAAAGTCCAACATCAGTAGTCCAAGAAAATATTCATGTAAATTCATAAGATCCATTATCATCATAATTCATTTACAATATCCCTAATTAAGACTTAATTCACATGGCTTAATAATTCATCTATGGCATACATTCAACTCATCATTAAATATAAAATTCATCACTTAATTAGGCTTGTAACATAAATGTTGCATACATAATTCCTTGCATAATTAAATAACATCATGATATCATAAAATTCATAAAAATCACATTAATCAAACATGTAGGATCCAAATTGATATCACAGTATTCATCAAAATAAACATAACATAATGTGCATCTAACCTCTAAGGTGATAAAATCCATAATATAAAGTGTCTATAAACCATAATGCATCAAAATGTAGTATCAATAAGTCTAACTCAAATGTAGAAATGGCTATGATGGGCTCGGGGTGAGGCCTTACACAATTGATGAAAAGTAGAAGTTTTATTAGAATTTTAGAATTTCACAAAATATGGTTAAAATTGTAGGTATGTAGATGGTTTTTTAGTTTACATCTTTCACAATAATATTTTTGCTTTAGGAAAAAAATGTTTAGATTTAAATAAATATATTGTTTTTAGTTGTAATTCAATTAATGAAAAGTATAGTACAAGGTTTATTAGAATTTTAGAATTTTAGAAAATATGGTTAAAAGTTGTAGGTATGTAGATGGTTTTTTAGTTTAAATCTTTCAAAAAAAAAAAATGATTTAGGAAAAAATGTTTATATTTACATAAATATATTGTTTCTAGTTGGAATTTAATTGATGAAAAGTATAGTACAAGGTGTTTGTACTTATTTATTAGAATTTTAGAATTTTATAATATATGGTTAAAGTTAGATGAATGTTTAAGAATCTAAAAATTTATAGAATATCAATTTTAGGTTATTTTTTTACATGTAGAATCGATTAGATTTAAATAAATGTATTGTTTTTAGATGGAATTCAATTGATGAAAAGTATAGTACAAGGTGTTTGTACTTATTTATTAGAATTTTAGAAAATATGGTTAAATTTAGATGAATGTTTAAGAATCTAAAAATTTAAATAGAATATTATTTAGGTTATTTTTTTACATGTATAGAATCAATTATTATTTGGTGCATGGATTTGAATTGAAGCATGGACTTAAATTGAAGTGTCTCTATTTGTATTATGTTAATTTTGGTTACTTAGATCTTGTCCACTACATTTGTAAAACCTATATTCGCAAATAAGTAGTGTTTACCAAGGCCAATTGGAGCTTACTAGGCAAGGTTTAATCATTCTTTAGTTAAAAAGTGAAGACAACAATGTAATGGAAAAAAATGAAAACAACAATTATTTATGCACAATGCTTAAATGTTGCCAAATAGTTGTATTATAGTTGTCCAATTTTTCTTCTTTGAATCCAAAGATTGCAGATGTTTAGATGGTAGATTTTAGACATGTAAATGAATTGCATTTAGTTCTTAAATACAACTCAAAAGGTGGTTTAGATGGTAGATTTTAGATATTTAAATGAATTACATTTAGGTCTTAAATACAACTCAAAAGGTGGTTTACATGGTAGATTTTAGACATTTAAATAAATTGCATTTAGTTCTTAAATACAACTCAAAAGGTGGTATGTGTAACATTTCATGCTTCGAGTTGACACATAATGATTAATTTCAAGGGTTAGACTAACCTAAAAATGTTGAATTTGAATTTTAAAAAGGCTTGGGTTCATTTTCACAAATTATATAATAAATGTAGATGGGTTAGTTGAAGGTTAGTTGAAGGTCGAGCTATGTGCTAACTTTAAATAAAAATTGTGTTACTTATACATTTTTATTTCATAAAATTAATTGGTTCAAGGCAAGCTTGATATAAAGAGGAAAATACAAGGTATGCAATTTTCACCATTTTTGTAGTTGATAGTGAGCTCACACACTCCAAGATCACCGACGAAACAAAAATACAAGATCGCCTACAAAACAAAAATAACTTTTCACATGAGAGTATGGCAAAATAATAGCTTTCTTGATATGCATACAACAATGTACATAGAACCTTGCTTTATATAGACAATGTGAGATATAGGGTTAGACAAGATTATGAAAATTATCTTAATACTATGATATGATACAAAAAAAGTAAAATGACAAGATAAGATACAATCACACATGACAAAGAGAACTTCTAGAAAGATTTTTATACTCATAAATAATCAAAATGTGAAGTGTGAATAGGATCTACTATGTAAAATATCTTGTTCACCCCAACACCCTCATTTAAGTGCAACTAAGGGAGAAGAAAAAAAGTGCAAGGATGTGCCTCAACTATTAGGTCATGTCTTTCTTTAGGAAGAAACAAGTCCAATGGTTGATGTAGAAGAAACAAAAAATCCAAGCAGAGAGATGAGAAGAGGGAAAATCCTTCATGACATATCTATGAGGGAAAAGTATTCATGATGTATCTCTGAAAAATAATTAAGTGCCTCCATGATAGTATGCCACAAAAAAATCAAGTGTAATCCCAATAAAAGAAGATGACAAATCAAGACTATGTGAAAACTCATGAACAATGTCCAAAGGAAATGATGGTGTGAAAGTAGTCGTGTTACAATTGTCATCAAAGAGGAAAAGTAACGCCTCATTTTTTTCTTCCAAATATGTAATATGAGAATCACAAAACAAATCTAATATACCCACCAAGCACTCATCTGACAAATTTGAAGCTTAAAGATACTAATCATCATGTTGAACTGAAGTACTGAAAGTGATGCCAACATGGAAATCTAAAGATGTAGGAAGTGAAGGAATATGGAAGCTCAACACAAGTTTCAAGGAATCCAAGGTTCAAATAATGACCCCAAGACTTTGATGACCTATCCATACTAGTTGCAGAAGTGTGAACATGAGAAGGGAAATCATCAATAGAAAAGTGTGAGGTGTTTAAAATGACAGAAGTTTTCAACCTTTCCAATTGCTAGAATTTCTCTACTTTGAAAATCTCAAATAATTACTAAATGTGGTATAAAATCAATAGTCTTAATTGTCCTACTATGTATAATTTGATAAATAAAAATGAGACTGGTGGATGATTTAGGAATGACTAGGACATCAATGAAATATCATTCACCCATGTCAATAAATCCTTTCCCACAAACAATCATATAAGTATTGTTAACCATCATAACTTTAGATTCATATATAGGTTGTAATCATGAGAATAGATCTAGTGTAGAATCCATGTGATGAGAAGGGCCTTAGTCAAGAATCCATCTACTAGACTTAGAGAATACGGATGCAACAAATGTTTTACCTTTTATCGTTTCAATTCTATTAAAAAACCCTAATGTCCCTAGCTTTGTGAATGATGATAGCTTAGAAGAATAAGGTGATTAGAATATTGTGAAGGAAATGAAATATTATGTTTTGAATGGAGTACTTCAACTCATTTGGCTATTTTTTTAATAAGTGCTAATCATGTCCTTGTTTTTTTGCAATGTGCACATATGGGTCCCTAACCAATATGTTTTGGTGAATTGCCATAACCATTCTTGGATCTCCACATTTCGATAGACCATGAGAATATTGGCAAATAATTATAGAATTTGAGTTTACACCTGCCATGTACATTTTCCTTAACATTTTGAAAGCCTCAACAATAAATCCATTTTGTGCAAATAATACAATCACAACATGCAAGAGAACAACTTCTTTAAGACATTTTGTTTAACCATTCATGTGTTTTGCATACTTCCAAATCTTCCATTCATTTTTAACAGTGTCATTCCAACTATAATATCTCACAAAAATCGTTATCTTTTATGCTTGGAAGGATGTCCAAATCTTTTTCCAATTTGTGTACGGGTAGAGATGTTGCAAACAATAATTATATAACATTATTTAATACATGTGCATCATTTTTACTTGGGAGATTCTAAATACTTTTCTCCAAATCCATTATGTAATAATGTTGCAACCATTGAAGTTATTTCCATAACATTTCTAGAGAATTGTGTTATCGTAGAGAAAAAGAAGATGAAGTAAAAAAGATCTAGAAAATTAATCAAAGTTTCTATTTAACATAACTAAAGTAGTTATGTTTTTTCTTTTGAATTCTTTCTTCATCCATAAGTTTACTCTCTCCAATTACTTCTTATAATTTCTAAATTACCTTTGCACTCAACATTCACTTTGTGGAACTCATAACCTAGTTACATGAGTTATGACTTTTGATTTCACAACATTTAATTTTTACCATTTCTAACTTACCTCCACATTGACTTTTCACTATTTAGAACCCATCTCATTCACTGTTTGAAACTCCTAACCTGGTTGTGAGTTGTAATTTTTTATTTCACAATATTTACCTTTTTAAAATCACAATCTCCTTGCATTTGATTGTTCAAATTCACAACCTAGTTGTGATTTAGATTGCACAACCTTTCAATTTTTATAATTTTAAGATGTGAATTTAATTAATTTTAATTTATTCACTTCTTTTTCTCACTTTTAGAGATTTTATCACAACTTTTAACTGGGGAGGAATTTGAACTTGAAATTTTGATCAAACATCAAAGATGGGGAGGTGATTATAAAGTGGAAGGATTTATTTATGATGAAGTTTTTCAGGATTAAATTTTAATGTATTTTGAATGTAACTAGATATCCTGAAAAAAATTGACAACTAAACATTTCAGACAAGATAGATATTGGATTTAGATCAAAAGTTTAAAATTTGAGTGTTTGAAAATTTGGGCAACAAGAGATGGATTTCACTTCAGCATTGTGGACATCACTCCAACATGCATTGGGAACACAACTCAACTTTATTTCAACCTATCACCCTAAGACAGATGGTCAAACTAAGAGGGTTAATCAAGTGTTAGAGAATATTCTACCTATGTATGTGATGGATCAACAGTCTCATTGGGAGGACTACTTGTACCTAGTAGATTTTGCATATAATAATGGGTACTATAGTTCTTTGGGTATGTCATCATTTTAGGCATTATATATGAGGCCATGTCGTACTCCTTTGAGCTCAAATCTCTTAGGGGACCATGTTGTATTGGGTCCTAAGATTCTTTGTGATATGGAGCAACAGGTTGTCTAGATTCAAGAGCACCTTGTCGCAGTACAAGATTGGTAGAAGAAATATGCCAATGCACATATGAAAGATCGTCACTTTTCAATTGGTGACTGATGTTTTTAAGAGTACGACTATAGAAGAGTTTTATCTATTAGGGAAAAGGCTCTAAGCTTGCACCACATTTTTTTGGACCATTTGAGATTCTAGAGAGGGTTGGTCAAGTTGCTTATCACTTGGCATTGTCACCTAGCCTATCCTGCATCCATGATATATTTCATGTTTTTGATCTTAGACACTATATCCCTAATGTGATCCATGTTCTTGATTGGGGTGCTTTACAGGTTGAGGATGAACATATTTATTTAGAGCTATTTTGTGTCATTCAAAATTAGAGGTTGGTCCTCAGGTCAGGACATAAAGCAGGTAAGGATCCAACAGGACCCAAATGATGAGGCCTTTGCCACTTGGGAGGATGCTACATGGCTCAAAGAGTTATACCCCTATTTGTTTTTGGTCTTCTAGGAGTAAGCCCAATCCTTGAGGGGGAGTATGTAGTGCCTATTGTGTTTGCACCATGTTATGTGTTCATTCTTTTGATCCAAGCTAGACTCTTGATATGATGATGTGATACTTTCAATTACTGATTTATTCTTTTGTCCATATGATATCATTGCTGATGTGAGTAGTTGATTATTCAGGTGGTTCAATAGTGATCATATATGAATGATGTGCACTCCAGTGGATGTCACGATGATGTACGATGATGACGAGATGCATTTATATTTTACAATGATGTTTTGGTTTGAGACTAAAATACTCTTATATTTCTAAGACTTGGTATACTATCTTCTATTCTTAATGATGGATTTATTGGTTTTCACATGCATTATGTTTCATGGTATTAATGATATGGCTAAAGGTTAGAGATTTGATATTTAAGTGAGTAGTGATGTGATGACATATTCATGTTAGATGATTAGTATACCTACGATACATGATGATCCTTACTTTTATGTTATGAATTTTTATGTCTACTTGATGTAATGTTTATGTTATTACTTGGATCATGTCTAATGTGTTTTTACAAAGAGGGATGAAGTCATAGTTACTCATTCATGAGATCCACACGATGTCTCGATATCCTTCACGATTTGATAGTATATATGCACATGTGCTTCGACTATTATAAATAGGTACCAAGCATCGACCTCACTTGAAAGGGAGGGTCTAAGCATGCCCATAAAGATATATATAATAAGCCCAACAGTGGTTAAATATGGAGGTAGTCATGTGGCCAACTTGTACTCAGCTAGAAATGTCGTTCTAGATTTTGGATGTTAGTTTTCCCTGATATGCTTATACACCCACCAGTTTCAATGAGGCAACACATGACTATGTTTAGTATGCATGATTTGGATTTATGCTTTGATATATTCTTGTGTTGTATTATAATTGTTTCCTTGTTTGTATGCCCATGTTGTTCAGTATAACCAGTTTGTGAGTTTGGTGTAATTGTTGTCGCCGAATAGTTTTTAAGTGAATTCTATTATATTATGGTTTTACTATTATATTATGGTTTTACTATTTTATTGGAGGGCTTGTGTATTTAATTTATTGTTGTTGAAATTTTATTAATATATTGGTTTTATATTTTATGTTGGAAGTTTTTAAGTTATAGGGAGTTAATTAAAAAGGGTGTTTAGCCTCATTATTCTCAACTTGATTTTATAAGTTTTTTGGAGTTTTCTCAAGAAAATATATAGAAATTTGAATTTGAACGAATGTGAATATTTTTTGTGGTGAAATTTTTATGGGCACTTAACTTTTGGAGTCCTTGGTGCATTTCTTCCATCCCTCCAAAGTTTCAACTCTTTTGGTGAAGGGTTTTGCAAGTTACAAGTGTTTTGAGGGTTTCTTCGGAAGTACATGCTCCCAGAAATGCTCATGTGAACCTAGATTTATTTTAATTTCTTCAATTGAAAATGTAATCTAGATGACAAATAAATATAGCTCTTACATCATATACACATATAATGAATGCATTGGATATTTTTTAACTTTAGTACGTATAGAAATATATTACATAAATTTGTGATTAATTGGAATTAGGTTGTAGTTGGTCAAAATATTAAAATTGGAAGGGAAAATCTACGCATGCAAGAATGTCACCATGACTGAACTTATCTTGGAACTTGAGAATGACAAATCATGGATACGTAAATATGTGAATGGGTCTAACAAATAAATAGATAGGGTGAATGTATAAGTAGATGAATGCATAAGAATGTATAAGTAGATTCAAATGCAATAAACAATAAGTGTATATGAATACATGTGATGGATAGATAAGTGGCATAAAATAAGAGATCTAAATTTACACAAAATTATATGAATTGTCCATAGATATAGATACTCTCCTAAAAATAAATACAAAATACGTGGATTTCATCCATATAACTTTCCATATTGTAATTCATAACTTGTGTTCCTTTCGTTTTTCGATCTCCCTTATTTTTCCGTCATTGATAATATAAAAATAAATAAAGTAATTAATTACTATTAATAAACAAAAATGACAGCCCTACGGGAAACCGAGCACACAAAATTTATGTGTGAAAAAGAATTGTTTTGGCCAAAATTAAGAACGAAATCCCTTTTCAGATCCTTGGAATTTGAGGCTCTGACGTACAAATTGAAATGTCTTACGGAAGTAAAAATCTTCCATTTTTGTGGGGACTGTAATTTTCTAGAAGTCGAGAAAAACTTTTAATTTTCTGTAGAACACAAGATACTCGTGTCTTGGAACTAGATGAAATCAAGATTGAGCGATATAAAATTTGATTAAAGAATTAGTGACAGATGAAGATTCATAGTATTTGCATATATTCATCAGCGTATTTTAAAAGTTTGAATGAATGAAGGTTTTTATAATGTATATGGAGTTAAATAATCGATAGTCTTTCTATCTATTTTTGAGGTCATAGTATTTGTCATTATTGTAGTCTTTTCCAGCGGGTTTCTGAAGTTTTGAATGAACTAGGCCACATTCACAATGTTCATTTGATCTCGTTTTCCTTTCAGATCTTGGATCTTCTACACAAAATCAAATCTATGATCAAATGTTCTAGATTTTTCTTATCCTTTCTTCTTTGAATAGATTAATCAAATCAAAGAAATCTCACTGCACTTGCTTGGAAGAACCTTGCATGACTTCTAACTTTTCCATATGGCTTGGAAGGTTTTAAATAAGAATTTGGTGAGCCTGCTGACGTCACAGAAGCTTCGAAAGCTTTCCATATCTTACCTACTTTTTTGGTGAGTTGTATAACATTTTCCACACTTTTCTTACACGTACATTACCTTGCCGACTAGCGTGGACTTTGCTATGACTTTTCACCCTTGCACTTGGCTTGGCAGCTTATAAATAAGACTGCGGTGAACCTGCAGATAACACAGAGGCTTAGAAAGCTTTATATTTCAAACTTGGTTTGTTTGTCAGTTCAATAGACATGAAAATGAAGATGGGTTTAGTCTGTTTCCTAGTCATGTTTTTCTCTTCACTTCCTACTACCACCTCTCATTATTCTTCTCATTCTGATGCAGAAGCTCTTATGTCTTTAAAGAGTTCCCTTTCCCTCGATCCCCACAATTCATTGTTCGATTGGTCACCTCATCAATCCTTCTGCAATTGGACTGGTGTTGGCTGCTATTCTCGTCATCAACGTGTGGTTTCTTTGAATCTCAATGGTATGTCTTTACTTGGCCCAATCTCTCCTTTCCTTGGCAATCTTTCTTTTCTTACAGTACTTTCTCTCACGAATAATAGCTTCCATGGCCAGATTCCTCCTGAACTTGGAAGGCTTTATCACCTTAGAATACTTAATTTGGGTAGAAATGAATTGGAAGGATCCATTCCACCCACTTTAGGAGATTGCCATTCTTTGCAACATCTCGCTTTGGCTTATAACCATCTAATGGGTAGCATCCCCTCCCAGCTTGGCCTTCTTTTGGAGTTAAAGACCCTTTTATTAGGGATGAATCAATTGTCGGGTGCAATCCCATCTTTCTTCGGAAACATGTCCTCTTTAACTAACTTGCAGTTAGGAAAGAACAAATTTTATGGTAGTATTCCTATTGAATTGGGTAGGCTTTCCAAACTTAGTGTGCTTTATCTTCAAGAAAATAACTTGACAGGCACAATCCCATCTGTTATAGGAAACTTGTCCTCTTTAATTGACTTGGACTTGTTTCATAACAAACTACATGGCAGTATCCCTATTGAACTAGGTATGCTTACTCAAGTCAAAATAATTACCCTTGGCATCAACAACTTGGTAGGAGAAATTCCCATTGCTCTTTTCAACTGCACCCTTCTCCAAAATTTGTCATTATCTGAGAACCAATTAACTGGCCACATTTCTTGGGAGTTTGCTAAATTATCAAAGTTGCAACAACTACTATTGGGGGGAAACCAACTCAGTGGAAAAATTCCAATCTCCCTCTCTAATTGCACTCAACTTCAAAAACTGGAATTAGCCATAAACCAATTTAGTGGCAATGTGCCACTAGAGTTTGGTAATTTGTACCAACTTCGAGTGCTTCATTTAGCAAGTAATCTTCTTGTGAGTGGAAGAAAGGATTTGCCTATTCTAATGGCCTTAACCAATTGCTCCTCTTTGGATACTCTAGATTTGTCTCTTAATAATATTGCTGGCATTTTACCCTCTTCTATTGGCCAATTATCAAGTCAACTTGCTCATTTAAAATTGTTCTCAAACCAAATTGAGGGAAATATACCAAGTGGCATTAGCAACCTAACAATGTTGGCACACTTAGATTTATCTCATAATCTTTTCAATGGAGCTATTCCATCCTCACTTGGTCAATTTTCACACCTTGAAATATTGGATCTTCAATGAAACAATTTGCATGGAATTATTCCAAAATCTTTAGGTGAAGCAAAAAGTCTTGGGTTGTTGGGATTGAGTGAAAACATGCTTTCAGGTTTAATTCCAAATAGTCTTGGTGATCTCCCACAATTAAGGCATCTCTATCTTCATCACAATCAACTGTCAGGGAAAATACCAAGTAGTTTAGGGGGATGCCAAACTTTGGATTTGATAGACTTGTCTCACAACAAACTAGGAGGAAATATACACCCAAAGTTCTTGAGTCTTAAAAATCTCCAATTTTATTTCAATATTTCTAGCAATTTATTACAAGGTTCTCTTTTGGAAATGAGCAAGATGGTAATGATCCAAGCAATAGATGTATCTATCAACAACTTCAAAGGTGGAATTCCAGTTGCACAATCAAGTTGCACAAATTTACAATATTTGAATCTCTCATGGAATTCATTCAATGGTGCAATTCCAACATCACTAACAAATCTCAAAAACCTTATGGACATTGATCTCTCTAGCAATAATTTGTCAAGTGCAATTCCAATGGCTTTCCAAGAGATGAAAACACTTCATCATATCAATCTTTCTTCAAATAGGTTAATAGGAGAAGTTCCAAAGGGAGGAGCTTTTGCAACACTTAATCAATCAGCAGTTGTGGGAAATCTTGGCCTATGTGGCACATGGATAAAATTGCCACCATGCTCCAAAGACAAAATTACATCTATCACTAAGAAGAGGATAATTCCTATTGTGGTTGGAATTACAATTTTCATTATGTCTTTGATATTGTTTGTATTTTCCTATAAATGGAAAAATATAAAGATCCCTTCTTTGAGTTTGTGGCCCCCACAAATCTCATATGAAGAACTTGTAGGGGCAACTAATGGCTTTACTGAGGAAAATCTTATAGGAATTGGCACATTTGGATCTATTTATAAAGGGATTTTAAAAAACAGTAAAAATATTGTTGTTAAAGTTCTCAATTTGAAAGATGAAAATACTCTCCAAACTTTTGATAGAGAATGTAATGTGCTAAAAAGAGTCAGTCATCGCAATGTGATAAAAATCATTTTGGTTTGTTGCAATCTTGATTTTAAAGCATTGATTCTTCCATTCATGTCAAATGGAAGTTTGGGGAGATGGTTGCATCCCGAGGGAGGAGATGATTGCCAATTAATTTTGGCTGAGCAATTAAGAATAGCAAAGGAGATAGCACAAGGAATGGAATATCTACATCATCATTGCTTTGTGCAAGTCATTCATTGTGACTTAAAGCCTGATAATGTATTGCTAGGGGATGATATGACTCCACATAAATCAGATTTTGGCATTACTAAACTCCTATTTGAGACTTCAATTAACTCCTTGACTTCTACAAATGCACTAATGGGATCTATTGGCTATATTGCACCAAGTATAAAATGTTGCATTATTCCAATTTAATTTAATATTTAATATTTTTAAAATTGTATAAATATTTTATATGGTTTAAGAAATACTAATCGTTGCACTATATTATAGAATATGGAGTGGGTGGAAAGATTTCAACAAAAGGAGATGTATACAGCTATGGAATTCTACTTTTAGAGTTGTTGACAAGAAGGAGACCTATAGATGACATATTTATAGAAGGAATCAATCTACCAAATTGGGTAGGTATGAGCTTTCCACATAAAATCACAAATGTGGTGGACAAAGCCCTACTTAGAGATGTTAATGAATCAGAATTATCAATGATATTATCATGCCTTACTCAATTTATGCAAACTTGGGGTTGGCTTGTACCAAAGAAATCCCACAACAACGACCAAATATGATGGAGATAGTCAAAAGATTAGAAAAGATAAGAGCAACATTTCTTGGTGCTCAATTTTTACAATTGCCCATAGATATCTTACCTTTTCTTGAGAGTACAAGTGGTCTAAAAAATGCAAGTTCAGGGAGTGAAGAAAATTGGTCTACATCTACATATTAGTGTTGAACTTCATCAACTTGATAGTAATTACTAATTAAAAGCTGTCTTGTTTTTTATATTTCATGTAAAAGAGATATTTTAAACTCACTATAAATAAAATTATGATATAATGAGGATATGCATTTATGAAAGGCTTTATGAAAGGATATTTGGCCATTATTTCCATTGGGTATAGTTAGCCATGTACTGATCTCAACTGCAAAGAAAACATTTTCTTGTTGATTTCCTTATTTATTTCTTCATCATTTTTCTTAGTGTTTTATGACATGAACTATTTGTATCTTTGGCACCATTCAATTTGGTATTCTTGTAGCTGCTTGTTGAATTTGATGTTTCAACTTCACTTTACAACTAACATACCGATACTTTTAAATAAAAATTTATGTAAAATAAGTCGAGAAATATCAATTGATAACATTCATAAATATAAATAAATTGTCAACTTTTGTATTGAAAAAATAAGAAGATTGTAAATAAACAAAAAAATAAAGTTACTACAAATATCAACTTTACAAGTTTATATCTACAATATACATGAAATGCATAACATCCAATATTTTTTGGTGACACAATTACTTTAAAATTTAGATGAGCTAATAGGCATATATCTAATAATTTTATTTAAAATGTTTGAAAACCTTTTTAACAAGAAAGAAATACATAGAATACATACAACAATATATATACACCCTAACCATAAGCTCACCCACCACAAAATGAAGTCATGTACACACAACTCAAAGTTATAATATATAGAGAGAGTCTTAAATATTGCCAAAGTTCAACCTTTTAAAGAATAGCATTTGCAGTTCAATTTTAGTTGTCTATTGCTTCAGTATCTTTCCAAAATCTCTATGTCTCATCTTAGGTCATCCTAGAGATAAGGGATTGTCTTGTTCCATTCTTATTTGGACAAAATATTTGGCATAGTTGTACTTTTCCATCTAGCAACCCAATGGTAGCACCTCATCCCCTCAGTTTGTGCATTGTCTCTAGGTATTTGCGAGTGACAAAGGTTTTAACATCTTAGATCAAGGTCTTGTAATTTAATGGAATGGTTCAATCCCCACTACATTATTCTTACACATTTGCCTTTTCAGAGCCTTGGAATTTGAGTCTCTGACGTACAAATTGAAATAGTGACAGATGAAGATTCATAGTATTTTCATATATTCATCAGCGTATTTTAAAAGTTTGAATGAATGAAGGTTTTTATAATGTGTATGCAGTTAAATAATCGATAGTCGTTCTATCTATTTTTGAGGTCATAGTATTTGTCATTATTATAGTCTTTTCCAGAGTGTTTTAGAAGTTTTGAATGAACTAGGCCACATTCACACTGTTCATTTGATCTCATTTTCCTTTTAGATCTTGAATCTTCTACACTAAATCAAATCTTTGATCAAATAATCTAGATTTTTCTTATCCTTTCTTCTTTGAATATATTAATCAAATGAAAGAAATCTCACTGCACTTGCTTGGAAGAACCTTGCATGACTTCTAACTTTTCCACATGGCTTGGAAGGTTTTAAATAAGAATTTGGTGAGCCTGCTGACATCACAGAAGCTTCGAAAGCTTTTTAGTTGTATAACATTTTCCACACTTTTCTTACACTTACTTTACCTTCCTGACTAGAGTGGACTTTGCTATGACGTTCCACCCTTGCACTTGGCTTGACAGCTTATAAATAAGACTTCGGTGAACCTCGAGATAACATAGAGGCTTAGAAAGCTTTATATTTCTCACTTGGTTTGTTTGTCGGTTCAATACACATGAAGATGGGTTTAGTGTGTTTAATCCTAGTCATGTTTTTCTCTTCACTTCCTACTACCACCTCTCATTCATATTCTCCATCTTCTCATTCTGATGAAGAAGCTCTTATGTCTTTTAAGGGTTCCCTTTCCCTTTCCCTCGATCCCCACAATTCTTTGTTCGATTGGTCTCCACATCAATCCTTTTACAATTGGACTGGTGTTGTCTGCTCTTCTCCTCATCAACATGTGGCTTCTTTGAATGTCACTGGTATGTCTTTACTTGGTCCAATCTCTCCTTTCCTTGGCAATCTTTCATTTCTTACAATACTTTCTCTCTAGAATAATAGCTTCTAGGGCTAGATTTCCCCTCAATTGGGGAGGCTTTATCATCTTAGAACACTTGATTTGGGTAAGAATGAATTGGAAGGATCCATTCCACCCACTTTAGGAGATTTTCATTCTTTGCAACAACTCACTTTGGCTTATAACCATCTAATGGGTAGCATCCCCTCCCACCTTGGCCTTCTTTTGCAGTTAAACGCCCTTTTGTTAGGGATGAATCAATTGTCAGGTACAGTCCCATCTTTCCTAGGAAACCTGTCCTCTTTAACTAACTTACAGTTAGGAAAGAATAAATTTCATGGTAGTATTCCTATTGAATTAGGTAGGCTTTCCCAACTTAATGTGCTTTATCTTCAAGAAAACAACTTGACAGGCACAATCCCATCTGTCCTAGGAAACTTGTCCTCTTTAACTGACTTGGACTTGTTTAATAACAAACTTGATGGCAGTATCCCTATTGAACTAGGTATGCTTACTCAAATCAAAATAATTACCCTTGGCATGAACAACTTGGTAGGAGAAATTCCCATTTCTCTTATTAATTGCACCCTTCTCCAAAATTTGTCATTATTTGACAACCAATTAACCGGCCACATGTCCTTGGAGTTTTCTAAACTATCAAATTTGCAACAACTAGTATTATGGGGAAACCAACTCAGTTGAAAAATTCCAATCTCCCTCTCTAATTGCACTCAACTTCAAAAACTAGAATTAGCCATAAACCAATTTAGTGGCAATGTCCCCCTAGAGTTTGGTAATTTGTACCAACTTCGAGTGCTTCATTTAGCGAGTAAGCTTCTTGTGAGTGGAAGAAAGGATTTTCCTATTCTAATGGCCTTAACCAGTTGCTCCTCTTTGAATACTCTAGATTTATCTCTTAATAATATTGTTGGCATTTTACCCTCTTCTATTGGTCAATTATCAAGTCAACTTTCTCTTTTAAAATTGTTCTCAAATAGAATTGGGGGAAATATACCAAGTGGCATTAGCAACCTAACAATGTTGGCACACTGTGAGAGGAAAAACATGAGTAGGAACGGGAGCAGCGTGTGCAAAGGAGGGGCTAGGGTTTGCAGTGAAAATGGAGAAGGGGAAAATACAAAGGGAGGGGAAGGAGGCAGAAATGACGATGGAGGGAAGGAGCCATGTGTTTTCAGTTCTAGGGGTTCTGGTTCAGAGGAGCCATGTGTTTCCGAGGAAGATGAAGATGACCTACCTGAGATTTTTCTGGGTCTAGTGCTTGGGGGCTATCGTTCCTATGGTGGGATTTTTCCCCCAACTCTTTGGGAGCATGGTGTCCCATGGTGTTCCCTAGTTTGTGGCTTTCCTGGTGTGGAAGCAGACTGGTCTTGCTGGCACTAGGTCTGCTGGAGATGTTCGCATGGGTTTTTTTGTGGTCAAGATTTCTTTTGGTCAGTCGTGTGCTTGCCTCGTTGGTGGTGTGGTCTTTCTCTTCGAGGGGGCTAGTTCTGGTGGCTTTGTGGAGACTCTTTCAGAGGATTTGTCCCATTCTCCTTTCCTCCTTTCATGTAGTGGAAGGTTTTTGGGGTTCTCTCTGATGGAAGATGTTTTTTCCTTTTAGCTTTTGGACCTATTGGGTACTTGGGTTCAAACTCTTTTGGTGCCGGGGAATAGTTATTTTCCTATCTAGTTATTTTTCCTCCTCTCTAATTCTGTGGAGATCTTTGTTGATGCTCTGTGGCATTGCTTCTTGAGGCTTGTCCTGACTCCCGTTGCTTTGGTGTGGAGAGGCTCTTTTTTTCCTCTAATGCCCAGCTTTGGTGGGCGGCTGTGTTGGTTCCTCTTTTGGGGCTCTTTCTGGGTAGCCACTCTCTAGGTTTTGTAGATCCCCTTTGTTGTGTGGGAGAGTGGTGTTGGCTCTTTTGGTGTTGCTCTAAGTGTTGTGGGCCTTGCCACTACTTGTGATGGGAGATGGACCAGTTTTAGATGCTTTTTTGCTCCTCCCATGCTCGGTTTTAGTAGTTTTTTGGGTTTCCTCCCTCTCCACTTTGTGGTGCAGCCCCCTTTTGTGGTGGGGTTTCACTTAAGGGTTCAGCAGCTACTGAAGGTTACTCTCCTTCTTCAACCTTCCATTCTTCTTTCTATTGAGGTGGAAGCTCTTTTGCGATGGAAGCTCATCCTTTTGAGGTGGCTTGCTACTGGATAAATGAGTTGTTGAGTGTGGGTGCTCTTCTTGCGAAGGAGTGGTGGAAGCCTTCTATGGAGGTTGAGCAGTCTCCTATTGAGGTGGAGATTGTGTTCATGAACTTGGAGGTGGAGGAGACTCCTATTGAGGTGGATTTTTTCTGGGCTACCTCTTGTGGTCGTACTAATGGAAGGAGATGTTACAGCTTCAGCCTTGTTATTTTGATATTTTTCATCTCTGCTCCTATAGAGGTGGACCCTTTTTCTATTGAGGTGGACAAGGCGTTTGCAGTGGGTAGGAATATCTTTGACAACTTTGGTTTGGGCTGGAGGTGTAGTGGTTTCTGGACCTTCATTTTTGACAGAGAAAGATGGACAAGCTATTTGCGACTTGAGCTTGATTCTTTGGTTTTATGGTGATGAAAGTGTCTCTTTCTTTCAGTTTCTTTTCTTCCTATGATCGGGTGATTGCTGAAAATTTTAAAGGGCTCACTCTAGTCCTTTGTTTTTATTTTTGGTTAAAGCTTGTAGCTTTTGTGGGGGCTTGTCCCAAGATGATCTTTAAGTTTGTCTTTGATAGAGGCAAACTGGTCAATATTTTTCTGCTAATTATCTGCTCTCAGACTAGTGCTATTAATGTGCTCCTAGTCCTTTGTTCCACAGGCCAACACCCTCTTGCTGCTTTACTTTATCAAAAACAATGTTGGCACACTTAGATTTATCTTGTAATCTTTTCAATGGAACTATTCCATCCTCTCTTGGTCAATTTTTACACCTTGAAATATTGGATCTTCAACAAAATAATTTGCATGGAAGTATTCCAAAATCTTTAGGTCAAGCAAAAAGTCTTGGGTTGTTAAAATCGAGAGAAAACATGCTTTCAGGTTTAATTCCAAATAGTCTTGGTGATCTCCCACAACTAAGGTATCTCTATCTTCATCATAATAAACTATTAGGGAAAATACCTAGTAGTTTAGGGGGATGCCAAACTTTGGAGTTGATAGACTTGTCTCACAACAAAATAGGAGGAAATATACCCCTAGAGTTCTTGAGTCTTAAAAATGTCCAATTTTACTTCAACATTTCTAACAATTTATTACAAGGTTCTCTTTTGGAAAGGAGCAAGATGGTAATGGTCCAAGCAATAGATTTATCTATTAACAACTTTGAAGGTGAAGTTCCAGTTGCACTATCAAGTTGCACAAATTTACAATAGTTGAATCTCTCACGGAATTCATTCAATGGTCCAATTCCAACATCATTAACAAATCTCAAAAACCTTCTTGACATTGATCTCTCTAGCAATAATTTGTTTGGTGCAATTCCAATGGCTTTCCAAGAGATGAAAACACTTCATCATATCAATCTTTCTTCAAATAGGTTAATGGGAGAAGTTCCAAAGGGAGGAGCTTTTGCAACACTTAATCAGTCAGCAGTTGTGGGAAATCTTGGCCTATGTGGCACATGGATAAAATTGTCACCATGCTCCAAAGACAAAATTTCATCTATCACTAAGAAGAGGATAATTCCTATTGTGGTTGGAATTACAATTTTCATTATGTCTTTGATATTGTTTGTAGTTTCCTATAAATGGAAAAATAGAAAGATCCCTTCTCTGAATTTGTGGCCCCCACAAATATCATATGAAGAGCTTGTAGGGGCAACTAATGGCTTCAGTAAAGAAAATCTTATAGGAATTGGTACATTTGGATCTATTTATGAAGGGATTTTAAACAATGGTAAAAATATTGTTGTTAAAGTTCTCAATTTGAAAGATGAAAATACTCTCCAAATTTTTGATAGAGAATGTAATGTGCTAAAAAGAGTGAGGCGTCACAATGTGATCAAAATCATTTCAGTTTGTTCCAACCTTGATTTTAAAGCATTGATTCTTCCATTCATGTCAAATGGAAGTTTTAGGAGATGGTTACATCCCGAGGGAGGAGATGAATGCCAATTAATTTTGCTTGACCGATTAAGAATAGCAAAGGAGATAGCACAAGGAATGAAATATCTACATCATCATTGCTTTGTGCAAGTCATTCATTGTGACTTAAAGCCTGATAATGTATTGTTGGGGGATGATATGACTCCACATATATCAGATTTTGGCATTATTAAGCTCCTATTTGAGACTTCAACAAACTCCTTGACTTCTACAAATGCACTAATGGGATCTATTGGCTACATTGCACAAGGTATAAAATTTTGCATTATTCTAATTAAATTAATTTTTTTTTATATTTTAAAAATTGTATAAATATTTTATATGGTTGGAGAAATACTAATTGTTGCACTATATTATAGAATATGGAGTGGGTGGAAAAATTTCAACACAAGGAGATGTATATAGCTATGGAGTTCTACTTTTAGAGTTGCTGACAAGAAGGAGACCTACATATGACATGTTTATAAAAGGAATCAATCTACCAAAATGGGTAGGTATGAACTTTCCACATAAAATCATAGACGTGGTGGACAAAAACCTACTTAGAGATGTTAATGAATCAGAATTATCAACAATATTATCATTCCTTACTCAATTTATGCAAGTAAGGTTGGCTTGCACAAGAGAAATACCACAACAACAACCAAATATGATAGAAATAGTCAAAAGATTAGAAAAGATACGAGCAACATTTCTTGGTGCTCAATCTTTACAATTGCCTATAGATATCTTGCCTTTTCTTGAGAGTACAAGTGATCTAAAAAATGCAAGCTCAAGGAGTGATGAAAATTGGTCTACATCTACATATTAGTGTTGAACTTGATCAACTTGATAGTAACTACTAATTAAATGTTATCTTGTTTTTATATTTTGACGTAAAAGAGATATTTTATTTAATCACTATAAATAAAATTATGATATTATGAGGATATGCATTTATGAAAATATTTTTGGTCATTGTTTCCATTGGGTACAGTTAGCCATGTACTGATCTCAATTGCAAAGAAATTTTTTTTCTTATTTATTTCAGCATCATTTTTCTTAGTGTTTTATGGTATGAATTGTTTCTACTTATTGAATTTGATATTTTAACTTTACTTTACAACTAGCATACCGATATTTTTAAATAAAAATTTATGTGAAATAAGCCAAGAAATATCAAATTTCAAGATATCTAACATTCATAAATATAAAGTAACATGGATCTTATGGTGAGCCAGATTGAGGAAACCATGAAAAGTGTTAGTTGATACTTTGTTGTATGGTTGTTGTCCTTTTCGATGTACTGTTCCTGCTTTTGTATCGGCTAGTGGTTGTTGCCCTTTTGTGTTTATGTCTTGTTACTTTTTTGTTGGCGATGCTTCATAGTAATTTCTAGAACTTTTATTGTTCTATCTTTCAGATTTTGTATAAGGTTTTGGGTTCATTTCAAAACCTATTTTTACTTAATCAAAACGCTCATAAATATAAATAAATCATCAAATTTTGTATTGAAAAACTAAAAAGATTATAAATAATTAAAAACTTAGGTTACTAAAACTATCAACTTCACAAGTTTATATCTTCAATATACATGAAATGCATAAGATCCAATATTATCTGATAACACAATTATTCTAAAATTTAAATGAACTATTTTATTTTAAATGTTTGAAAACCTTTTTAACAAAAAGAAAATACATAGAATACACACAACAACAGCAAATATACACCTTAATTGATAGGTCACTTGACCCGAAACTCACCCAACACGAAATGAAGTCATGTGCACACAACTCAGAGTTATAATACACATGGAGAGAAATCTTAAATCTTGCTTAAGTTCAACCTTTTAAAGAATAGAATTTGTAGTTCAATTTCAGTCGTATATTGCTTCAGTATCTTTCCAAAATCTGTGTCCCATCTTAGGTCATGCTAGAGATAAGGGACTGTCTTGTTCCTTTTTTATATGGATAAAATCTTTGGCATAGTTGTAGTTGTCCATCTAGCAACCCAATGGCAGCACCTCATCCCCTTAGTTTGTGCATTTTCTGTAGGTATTTGCAAATTGCATGTGATGAAGGTTTTAACAGCTTAGCTCAAGGTCTTGTACTAATTTAATGGTATGGATCAATTACATCATTAGATCAAATCAGACTATACTTTCTAAATTGATTCAATTGTAAAATAGTTACAGTGATATTTTTGATCATAAGGTCTTGTACTAATTTAATGGTATGGATCAATTCCATCATTAGATCAAATCAGACTATACTTTTTCAGATTGGCGAATACACAGTGATATTTTTGCATTTTTTTTTGTGGTTTTCAACTACAAAATATATTGCAGATCATGAAGAACAGATGCTGAAAATTTCGCGAAAATCTGTTACATTTTCTAATTTTTGAAATTTGGTCAATAGTACATTTTGTAGAGAGCTTAGCCATGTCCATCCATAATTATTCAACTATGTAATATACTAGATTGATATTTGAATTATGTAGTACTTTAACAGTAAATAATTAATAAACACCAATGCCTGATGTTAGGACAAAATTGAAGTAGTAAATGATTAATAAACGCAAATGTCTGATGTTAGGCCAAAATTGAATTTTGTTTATACATTATAATCAGATGGGGTCAATGAATTACTGAACATTATATGCAGTGTTTCTCTTAGTTTGTGGGATAGGAGCATGCAGCGATGGCATAAGTTTTTCCAAATTTTGGGCACTACAAAGTGTAATTTAAATTAAAAGAAGTTAATTTTTTATACACTGTTCTTCATTTGCAACCACCGTATTTTTATAGTTTTTAGGGAATTATAACATTTTTTTCCCATTTTTCTAATTCATCAGATGAAGCAAGCTGTCCACCCCTGAAAAGGGGATGACCCTGCAAGTCCCCAATACGTTGGGGACATCACCTTGACGTGGGACAGAAATTATATCGTATAAGTCATGAAAGTATAGTAAATGGATGCCTTTGTGTGTAATTTGCCCGTTAGTACCTTAAATAATAAGTCAAGGAAGGGATGGAATTTCAAGAATAAAACTATCAATTTGCTTCTGCCATTGTTCTCTGATATCTCTTATTTTGATTTTTAATTTTGTTACCTGACAATAAATGATCAAATAATTATTTTAATGGTAAAGTTCATGTTGTAAGTTCTTAAATGGTTTTGAGTTGAAATTTTCTACAATACAAAAAAAAATCACATTAAGATAATTAATTTGAAGTTTTATACTATAAAAATTATAGGATCCAAATAAATATGTAGTTTTTAGTTGGAATTCAATTGATAAAAAGTATATTACAAGGTGTTTGTACTTGATTTGTTAGGATTTTAGAAAATATAGTTAAGTTAGATGAATGTTTAAAAATCTAAAATATTATAAAATGTCATTTTGGGTAACTTTTCACATGTGTAGAATCCATTAGTACTTGGTGCTGACTATTTGAGTTGTGTTATTTTTTGCTACTTAGATCTTGTTCACTACATTTGTAAAACCTATATTTGCAAATAAGTAGTGCTTGCAAAGGTTATCTGGGAGCTTCTTAGGCAAGGTTTAATCTGTCTTTAGTTGAAACATTAGGGATAATAATGTAATAACTTTTTTTAAACTTATAAACATAACCTTTCATAGAACACAAATTCAATATAGAATCCAACATAGTTCATACTATTATATAAATATCATTTCTAAGTAAACACATTCTTACCTATTATCAAAATCACCATTAACACTCACTCTTCAATCATAATACTATACATTATCTTCTTCTACATTCACTATAATAAATCAATCACAATCATTAGATCTATTAGTTTAAACTCTTTAATAATCAATATATATTAACTATGCATGTAAATGTATTGTTCTGAAATTTAATCATGTAAAACCATCCTGAACAGACCGGACTTATATGAACATAACATGTGTTTAGAAGAATCCACATCTATCAAAATGTTGTACACATGTCACACTTATTCCCACATAGGGTTAAAAATCACCACATTATACTCAATTGAAAAAGGCATAGAAATGCAAGGGGCAAGTGAAGCAGAGCAAAATGGCGATGCAGGCGATGAAGAGTTTGTGGAATGAGATGAAGCAGCTCAAAGTAATGGTGCATTATATAATCATGTTGTAATGGTGCATGCCTATAATATTTTTCATTTAGTTTTGCATCTATATTGAGGAGATATCATTATATATGTACATGTCAACAAATGTTTTAATCTTATGCAAACTTGAGTCTATTCCGCTTATCTTTTTGTTCATCCATATACACACATCTTCCCATGCACTTATCCTTACATTGTCCTCACACATGGGTACTTCTACACATTCCCTTTGTCCACATATATATCACATTCACTTATGCACCCACCTCTACTTAGATTTGGTTGTTACCATGCACTTTGGAACATTCTTGTCATTGCAAACTTGTATCCTCATTTTCTAAAATTTGGCTTTATTAGCCCTATCATTTTCTCACTCTAAATTGACTATGCACATGTTTGATGTGATTTGATACTATGTGCTAATATTAAATACATTTAATTACACTTATTTCACATACATTATTTCTCAAGATATCTCTCTCATCTTAAACCGTCTAGGGGAAGTAATTAATAGTGACACACTTCAATTTGGTGTCCTAAAAGATGTAAGAAATCTCTTTACTAGGACCCTTGCCCATTATTTTTGAATATATATACACATTTCTAAGGGTTGACATAGGAGAACTTGCATTTTTGTGATCAATGAAATGTCATTTTTTTCAAGACAATTTTGGAGATTGCCAACACTTAGATTAGTAGATATGTATTAATGCAAAAAAAGAGATCTATAAAGCTAGTTGAAAAATAGTATTCTATTATGTAAAGAAATAGAATTTGAAATCATAAAATTTTAATCCATGATTAAAAACTTGTTTTAAATTTATAAACATGACCTTTCATATAACACAAATTAAATATAGATTCCAACACACTTCATACTATTATATAAATCTCATTTCTTAAACACATCCATACCTATTATCAAAATCACAAATAACACTCACTCTTCAATCATAAACTATATATTATCTTCTTTTACATTCACTATAATAAATCAATCACAATCATTAGATCTATTAGTTTGAACTCTTTAATAATCAATCTAAATTAACTTTGCATATAAATGTATTCTGTTCTAAAATAAAATTTAATCATGTAAAACCTTCTTGAACAGACCGGACTTATATGAACATAACTCATGTTTAGAAGAATCCACACCTGTCAAAAGGTTTTGTACACGTCACACTAATTCACACACAGGGTTACAAATCATCACATTATACTTGATTGAAAAAGGCATAGAAATGCAAAGGGCAAGTGAAGCAGAGCAAAATGGCCATGCAGGCGATGAAGAGTTTGTGGAATGAGATGAGGCAGCTCAAGGTAAAAGAAGTATATCAAGCCCAAATTGTCTAAGGACTATATGAGGGAAAGGTTATACCAGGCCATGGAAGAGTACCATGCAAAATATATTCAGACCAGTTCAATCATGCAGTCTACACTCTCACACTTATTTCTTATTTGGTATCTCTTCCTGAACAACGTCGTCATCTGAAGCATGCACAAGAACAAAAACTGCATGCCCACTGATATATTTTTTATATATCAGTCATATTTACAGAGGTTTTATTTGTTGCTTTTTTTCTGTTTAAGTGCTCTCTGTAGTTTGGTTTTATCTTCATTTTGCATAAACATTTTGAAATATATGAATGAGATTTATTATGGGTATTTTGATAAATTGTAAATAGACATATGGGTCTTACAGTTTTGAATGTTAAATAGCTTATCCAGCAGAGACTGTGGGAAGGTTTTTCTTTCAATATATAATTAGAAACATATATAACATATGTTGTCTAAAACTTATTGTTGAACATTTTAATGTGTTTATATAAAGACCATTTTCAAATATATATGAAATGTGCCTTTAAAATCCGTTATGGGGATTTCAATATAAAAACCATTTTCAGACATTAAGTAATTTTACTGATGAAAATACAACATTATTTTTAATTTTGTGCACAGGTATATTTTTAGTGCAATATTAATTTTGTTCAGCATATTTATAATGTTCATCATTTTATAAAATATGTTTGAGTGAAGGGCTCATCTTCTTACACATTAGTTGTTTTATTGTTCCTCTTTTATATAATATAAAGATTACACATTAGTTGTTTTATTGTTCCTTAGACATGAGAGTGTGTGGGAGTGTGGGAGTCTCTTATACACTTCCAATACATTTTATTTCCAATACACATTCCAATTCGGATACACAATTTTTGGATACATAATTTTTGGTAGGCTACAACAAAATTTATTTAACTATATACACCTCCAATCATATTACCATTCTCATTACCATTCTTGCCTCACATGATACATCTGATTTCCAATATACATTCGAATTTGATACACCTTCAATCATATTATCATTCTCATTACCATTATTGTACATTATATTTCCGATATACAATTTATTAGGCTCCATCAAAAGTTCATTACCATTTGATACACCTACCATTATCATTACCATTCTTGCCTCTTATGTTACATTCTATTTTTTATATGTACAATTTTATTAGGCTCCATCAAAATTCTTATTATTTCATCCATTCCTATTTACAAAAGGAATTTTGAGTCCTTGCTATTTTATGATCTATCATATGTAAATTCATCTATCATCGTTTTTTAAGTTCTAAATTCTTATATGTTTATTTGTGCATGATAAGTTTATCTTGAATATTTCTTAATTTATTTCTTTTAAAACTTTTGAATATTCTTCAATATTTCTTTCTTTTCTAACTTTCAATATTTCTTTCTTTTCAAACTTTCCAAATAATTATAGATAGATTAATGATGCAAATCTTCTCCAATAATTATTTATATAGATTAATGATCCAAATCTTGGAGAGAATTAGTTGTCTTTTCAAGATGGACCGTGTCTTTCTTTCCAAACTTCCCAAATTTCCAAAATTGTTATTCATCTAGGCTAGTGATCCAAATCATTATTCATAAATGTTGGTAAATGTTGGAGAAGAACTTCTCAGATAATGTATAATCCAGATCATCTTTCTTTCCAAACTTCCAAAATTTCCAAAATCGTTATTCATCTAGGCTAATGATCCAAATCATTATTCATAAATGTTGGAGAAGAACTTCTCAAATAATGTATCATCTTTCTTTCCAAACTTCCCAAATTTCCAAAATCGTTATTCATCTAGGCTAATGATCCAAATCATTATTCATAAATGTTGGAGAAGAACTTCTCAAATAATGTATGATCCAGATCATTATTCATAAATGTTATATGATCTAGATCATTATTCATAAATGTTGTAGAAGAACTTCCCAAATCATTATTTCAAAACTTGATGATCTCATTCATAAATGTTATATGATCCATATCATTATTCATAAATGGTGTCGAAGAACTTCCCAAATCATTATTTCAAAACTTGATGATCTCATTTATAAATGTTATATGATCCATATCATTATTCGTAAATGTTGTAGAAGAACTTCCCAATCATTATTATTCATAAATGTTGTAGAAGAACTGCCCAAAACATTCTTTCAAAACTTGATGATCTCATTGGCTACTGATCCAAAAATTTAATAGATTAATGATCCAAATCTTCACTATTCCTCAATTTCTTTCTTTTCAATCTTTTAATCTTAATAAAATGGACCATGTCTTTCTTTCCAAACTTCCAAAAATCATTATTTATAAGCTAATGATGGAGAAGGGTCATTCTCTTTTTAGAATTGACCATGTATATCTTTCCAAAATTTCCAAATAATTATTCATAGGCTATTGATCTCATAGGCCAATGATTCAAATGTTAGAGAAAAACTCCCCAAATCATTATTTATGGGCTAGTGATCTATAGAAATAACTATTCATTGACTAATAATCTTATAGGCTAACAATCCAAATGTTAGAGAAGAACTTCCCAAATCATTATTTCATAGGCTAATGATCCAAATATTGGATAACTTTTCAAATTGTAATTCTTCATTATTAAACTTTTCAAATTGTAAGTCATCATTATTAATCACTGCAATCACTGTAAGAAGAGCTTCCCAAATCATTATTCATAGGCTAATGGTCCAAATAAATCATTATTCATACAAAATCAGTATTTGAAGAAAGTTTCCAAAATTCATCATTATTAATCACTGCAAATCATTGCAAGAAGAGCTTTCTAAATCATTATTCATAGGCTAATGGTCCAAATAAATCATTATTCATACAAATTCAGTATTTGAAGAAAGTTTCCAAAATTCATCATTATTAATCACTGCAAGAAGAGCTTCCCAAATCATTATTCATAGACTAATGGTCCAAATAAATCATTTTTCATACGCAAATGAAGAACTTCCAAAATCATTATTTTATTTGGAGAAGGAAGTTTCCAAAATCATTATTTAGAGGCTAATAATATAACTCATTATTCATAGGTGATAAATGTAATCACTTGTATCATCTTAAAATGGAAGCACTTTCATGATAAGAGCGTTTAGCCCTTCGAGTAAGTGGTTTGGGGTCGTGTTGAACACCTTGAATGGGTAATCGACTTGGATCTAGCTTTTTCCCCTGTTCTGCCCCATTTTCCACTTCTTCTCGGCATTTTCCTAGCATCCTGAATTGAGAACCTGAGATGCTTGACCTCAGGGTCAAGGTTGACCTTGACCCTGACCTAGGTCAGGGATGACCTTGACCCTGACCTAGGTCAAGGTCGACCTCGACCCTGACCTAGGTCAGGGACAACCTCGAACCTAACCTAGGTCAAGGTCGACCTCATCCTTGACCCTAGTGTGCGGGATCCTCAGGGTTAGCTTCCAATTTTGGGATTTCATCAAAATCTTGTCTTTTCCCTCTTCAGGACCATTATTTCCCAAATTAAGGGTCGAATTTTCAAATTAATATTTGAGATGGACCTTTCTCTAAATTTGTATAGAATTCCTAATTTATTATTGGAGATTAGCCTTTCTCGAGTTTTGTGCCTAATGCTCAAATTAACTTTGGGGTTGGCCTTACCTTAAATTTTGTGACAAGGATCTTAAATAATTATTTTTATTTCTATAGTAAGGTGGTCCCCTCCTAGATTTTTGTGTCAAGACTTTAATTTAATTTCCTCTCCATGTGCACCTCTCTAGAGTTTTGTGCCATGGGCCCTTAATTATTGTTTTCTACAAGGCCCCTCTTGTGCCCTAGATCACTATAAAAGGGATCCTTCCTCTCTCATTTTCTCCATCAAGTTTCCATCTCATCTCTCAATCAAGTTTTGCAATCCACTTTCATGATCAAGCTCTGAAGTGCAAACAAGCAAGAAGATCAAGCACTCAAGCCTTCAAGCATTCAAGATTCAATTCATCAAGGAGATCCATTAGTAGCAAGGATTCAAGCTCTATGGAGCTCTCTTGTTGAAGATTCCTCCATTTCCATTCAAGCCTCTTCCAAATTCAAGATCCATTCAAGATTGGTGTTGAAGATCTAAAGACAATTGATTGGATACATCCTACATTTGATTCATCCATTCTTGTGGATTCAAGGGTTCGAATCCTCCACAAGGGTTTCAACTCAAGCAAGGTGAATTGTTCCATTTACTTTGTTTATGGAATCTTTTAATGATCAAGATTTGATAACTCACACTTATCATACAAGGAATAACCCTCAACCTAATCCGGTGGTTTCTACTTCTTTGCCACTTTCTCAACCCATTCTTCCTCCTCCACCCTGTCTTCCTAGCAAGGAGTATGATTTGATAAACCAATTGCAAAATACTCCTACCAAGATTTCTTTATGGGAGCTTCTTCAAACTTCACCTACTTACTATGAAGCCTTGCAAAAAGCTCTAGCAACCCTTCCTACTCCACCTCCTAATCAAGAGAACATCAATAACTTCTTACAATGAATGCATGCTACCCCAGGTCCTCCTGACATGTATTTACTCAAAAGGATTTGCCTTCTAAAGAAGTTCAAAATCAGTATGATGCTCTTATGGTTGTTGTTTCTATCAATAAAAGTATCATTCATAGGACCTTGATTGATAATGGATCTGGGCTTAATGTTTGTAGCATGGACATGCTCAAAGCGATTAACACCAATCTTTCAACTATTCAACCTGACAATGTTCCTATACGTGGCTTTGATAACATTGCTACGAACACTTTAGGAATCATTACCTTACCTATCAAAGTAGGACCGGTCATCCTGAGTACACCTATTCATGTTATGCTTGGACCTCTCAATTATAATCTTCTTTTGGGTAGACCTTGGTTGCATGAGATGCATGTCGTTCCTTCCACCCTTCACCATAAAGTCGAGTTTATACATAATAACAAGATGCATTTGCTTCATGCGAATGATGCACCTAATCCTTGTTTGAATAGTCAAACTCACACTACTCCTACTCCTAGTAGTAGTCCTTCTCCCTCTAATGCTCTTCCTAACGATGATTGGGGAACCTTGGATTTTAATCCTACCTTTATTGGAGAGTATAAGGTTAATGATCTTGATTTTATGAAGAAACAAAGAGAATTTGAACAATGAGTTTTTACTTCTAATACCCTTCATAATAACTTTATCACTGCTTCTACCCACAATAAATCTATCAAGCCTACTAATGATGACATAGTGACTACTAAAGTTCCATTGACTTCTTCTGATGGTCCTGGTTATCATTTCCTTGTTAAACAAGGATTTAATAGTCAAAGATGTGGTAAGCATAAATAGGGAATTCAAATGCCCTTACACACTGGGGGGCATGAGCATTCTTATGGATTAGGATTTAATCCTCAACAAAAAATCAATGTTAACAACATCTCTAATAACACTTCAAAACATGATGAAACTATGAAGGAATTAGACCAAGAAACTCTTTTGAATAAACTCCTTCGTGCTAAGATGATTACTAGACCTAAACGCAAAAAGAAACATAGTCCACACATGAAGACTCTTCCTTTTTGTTTATATCATAGATTTGATGATCACTCTACTAATGAATGTCAAGCTTTACATTATAAGATTAGGCAACTCATTGATAGTAATGTCATTTATATATCATGTGGCAATGAGTTATATTTCAATTCTCTTTTCTCTAAATAACATTTATGTTCCTATTATGGAGCTCCACATTATGTAAACAATGCTAGCCTAATTCTTGGGGGCTCGTTGTCTTGTATAGTGTTGTGAGCGATATAATAGGTCTCTTTCCATCTTTTTTCCTACACTTGGGGGGCAAGGATGTAATCTCCTTCTTTTCTATCTTTCTAGGATTCACCTCTTTCCTTGGTTAAGCAGTATCTATCTATTATCTGATATCCAATCATACATGAAAATTTTGGTTTGCATTGAGGATCTTTGTCCTTGATCACAACCTATTTCATTGTCTAACATTGGGTTTCCATGGTTGATAAATCTCTCACCTTGGAAACTGAATAGTGTGCTATCCCTCACAAGGGTTACTTTTTCACTTTTTGCATGATATCTCTTTGCATTCGTCCCTTCCATGGCCTCATAGGAGCTATGACCTTGTTGGCTTGGACTGGGTGTTGTTTGTGGATATTATGTTGATGTTGAAGAAGGCTTTATCCTTGTTCTTTTCTTTCCTTAACATGTCAAAATAGTATGTTTTTGCCATCTTAAGGAGGGGGGCATATATATGGCCTCCCTCATTCTATATTATGTATTTTTGTTCTAACCTTTTGTTTTTGATGCAGGAGCATCCTGGGTGTAAGAGCAATCTTGCATCACCCAAAAAAAAAAAAATATTTCTATTTTTATATTCAATAAGGGCTATTTTGTGCAGAGCTGCTATTTATGGAAAGTTACAATTTTTTTGGTAATTTTCGTATGTGCTCAGAATGATCTGATTTCTTTCTTGGAGGTTCATTTTGGTCATATAAGTCTGCCAGTAAAGTTTCATTGCCAGATCAAGTGTATATTGGAAGATATTGAAGATTTTCGGTATTGGCAGCAGGGTACAGAAACTTTGAACTCAGTTTTGAAGGCTTTAGAGGCCCCGGATGAGGTTGAAAATTTGGGTGACAGGCGCTTGCATGGGTCAAGCCTGTAGAGCGCTTCGTAGCGTTTTCGAAATGGGGTTATAATAGCCGATCGGGTCAACTGGTGATGACTTATGGTCTTCGAAAGTTGGGCTACCTGAAATGGCAGAAAATAATTTTCTTCAAAATTTATGTTAGGGTTTCAAAGGTTATCTTGAGCTGACTGTGATGTTATAAAATGTAAAATAAAATAATTCTAAGTTTGGTCGGCCTTATTGGCTAAAATTCTGGAACCTTCCCAGGCGGTGGAAAAATTGCCTATATAAGGAAGGTTGTATTATTGTCTTAGGCAGTTCAGAATAGTTCTGGGTAGTAGATCTGGGTATTGATTCGAGGCTTTTTCCTACAGAATATTGTAAGGGAATGCCCATGTGGCTTTGCATATTGTAATTCTGAAAGTTTGTAATTCCACATTTGTGGAGATAATAAGAAGCCAATTTTTTGTTCTTGCATATTATTGTTGTTGTTTCTCTATTTCTGTTATGTGTTTGTGGTATTAAGGGGAGCACCCTTCATCAATTTTGCAGCATGCTAAATCTCGAAAGGTAACACACATAAGTTGCTAAATCCTAAAGAGACATGCATTTTTCAATTTTCAATATGCTAAATCCTTTGAAGGTAACCCACATAAGTTGCTAAATCCTTAAGGGACACGCATTTCCAATTTCAAATATGCTAAATCTTCTGAAGGTAATGCACATAAGTTGCTAAATCCTGAGGAGACACGCATTTTTCAAAATTTTCAATATGCTAAATCTTGGAAGGTAACATACATAAGTTGTTGAATCCTAAAAAGACATGCATCTATATGCTAAATCTTCCGAAGGTAACGCACATAAGTTGCTAAATCTTGAGGAGACACACATTTTGTATTCCATGGTGATACAAGAAGGTGGATCCATGGGTACTTTATAAAAGCCATCAGAAGATGCACTAAATACATGCACAAAGCCACCAGAAGGTGCACAACATTATGGGGTGACTATCAAATGTTTTCTTGGTAGGCCATCCTATCCTTTTGTGGTTCATAGTGAGATACACACATCTTACTGGGCGAGCTAACCACTCCTCTCTCTCCTTTTCTCTCTTTTCTTTAGTGATGTCTCTCTTATTGCAATCTTGGAGTTGACGAAGACTCAAGTCCCTGGGGGCTTGAGGATTCCTTTGTCCCTTTGATTTCAATAAGATTATATTTTTCTTTGTGATATCCTTTACCAAGAGTTTGCATCGAGTCCATACTCTTGCTAAAGTGGGGGCTTAATGTATCATCTTAAAATGGAAGCACTTCCATGATAAGAGCATTTAGCCCTCCGAGTAAGTGGTTTGGGGTTGTGTTGAATGCCTTGAATGGGTACTCAACTTGGATCTAGCTTTTTCCCATGTTCTGCCCCATTTTCCACTTCTTCCCTGCATTTTCCTAGCATCTTGTATTGAGAACCTGAGATTCTTGACCTTAGGTTCAAGGTCGACCTCTTAGGTCAAGATCGACCTCAACCCTAATCTAGGTCAGGGATGACCTTGACCCTAACCTAGGTCAAGGTCAACCTCATCCTTGACCCTAGGGTCCGGGATCCTCGGGGTTAGCTTCTAGTTTCGAGATTTCATAAAAATCTTGTCTTTTCCCTCTTTGGGGCCATTATTTCTCAGATTAAGTGTCGAATTCTCAAATTAATATTTGAGATGGACCTTTCTCTAAATTTGTATAGAATTCCTAATTTATTATTGGAGATTAGCCTTTCTCGATTTTTGTGCCTAATGCTCAAATTAACTTTGGGTTGGCCTTACCTCAAATTTTGTGACAAGGCTCTTAAATAATTATTTTTATTTCTATATTAAGGGTGGTCCCCTCCTAGAGTTTTGTGTCAAGACTTTAATTTAATTTCCTCTCCATGTGCACCTCTCTAGAGTTTTGTGCCATGGGCCCTTAATTATTGTTTTCTACGAGGCCCCTCTTGTGCCCTAGATCACTATAAAAGGGAGCCATCCTCTCTCATTTTCTCCATCAAGTTTCCATCTCATCTCTCAGTCAATTTTTGCAATCCACTTTCATGATCAAGCTCTCAAGTGCAAGCAAGCAAGAAGATCAAGCATTCAAGCCTTCAAGCATTCAAGATTCAATTCATCAAGGAGATCTATTAGTAGCCATTGAAGGATTCAAGCTCTATGGAGCTCTCTTGTTGAAGATTCCTCCATTTCCATTCAAGCCTCTTCCAAATTCAAGATCCATTCAAGATTGGTGTTGAAGATCTAAAGACAATTGATTGGATACATCCTACATTTGATTCATCCATTCTTGTGGATTCAAGGGTTCGAATCCTCCACAAGGGTTTCAACTCAAGCAAGGTGAATTGTTCCATTTACTTTGTTTATTCCAGCAATTTCAATTCAATTTCAAGGTTAATTCCTAAATTGGGGTTTGACTAAGGTAAACCCCTTCCCCCCAACAAACAAAACCATTTTTCTTGCAGGTACAGGTGTAGAATTTTGGATCTAAGATCGGATTTGGATACCCTTTTCGGTGAATTTTCGAGATCTGCGAACAAAGTCAAAATTGACCTTCAGAATAAAAATGTAGCCTTTGACCTTTTATGAGGGTCAAAGTTGACCTGATCTCATCTCGGAAAAAGATTTCTGGGTTTTGTAGATCTCGCAGTTTCGGTTTATAATCACAAAAACCAACAGTTTTTGAGATCGTTTAATAGGGTTTTCAGCCGATCCTTTTTCGGAGGTAAGTACCTTTATTTCTTCATTTCAATATTAATCATCTACATTTACTTTCCATATCAATACAATTTCATGTAAGTGTAAAATATTGGCTTTGGGGTCTCTTTTATGTGCAAACCATTGTTATAGGACCTCATCCACATTTTTACCTTATACATCACCTAAAATTTGTCTAGTAGAACCTAAGTCCCTAATTCGATCAATTTTCCTTAAAGAAAAATTATAAATCTCAAAGGCATAATTTATTAGACACAATTATGTAAGCAACCTAAATAATCCCCCTTGCATAATTAAATCATTTCTAAATCAAAGGCTTGAAAATCATTTAATTGTCAAAATATTTCCTTTAATATTAATTTTTAACACTTTTATTAAAAGAGAACATTTCTCATTCTAATTTTATAATTAATATTAATTTAATTATTTTAACCAAATAAATCACATCCTTATTACTAGGACACCTTGAAAGTGAGAGAATGGGAGAAATGGCTCTACAATTTCTCGATCTCTGCAAAGTCTACAATGTCAATTCTCTGGATCAATAGATTGCTCTATTCTCTAAAACCAGATATGTGAATTTGGAAATTTATTCTATGCTCCATCCAAAGCCAGGTTTAGATAGCATCAATTGCAAGCATACTGCCAAGGCACAAAGGACTCCTCATTCTAGGGATTTACAGGCATATTGCCCTGATGAAACTTGGTTTGCAAAGAGTAGAGGAGGAATGCTTGGAGAATGACCATTCCCTAGGTCAAATCACAAATCTAAATCAAAGGCTTGAAAATCATTTAATTGTCAAAATATTTCCTTTAATATAAAGTTTTAACACTTATATTAAAAGAGAATATTTCTCATTCTAATTTTATAATTAATCTTAATTTAATTATTTTAACCAAATAAGCCACACCGATATTACTAGGACACCCTGGAAGTGAGAGAATGGGAGAAATGGCTCTACAATTTCTCGATCTCAACCAAGTCTACAATGTTGATTCTCTGGATCGACAAATTGCTCTATTCTCTAAAACTAGATATGTGAATTTGGCAATTTATTCTATGCTTCATCTAAAGCTAGGTTTAGATAGCATCAATTGCAAGCATACTGCCAGGGCACAAAGGACTCCTCATTCTAGGGATTTATAGGCATATTGCCCCGATGACACTTGGTCTGCAAAGAGTAGAGGAGGAATGCTTGGAGAACGACTATTCCCTAGGTCAAATCATAGATCTAATGTAGCACCGGTAGAGGATTCTAGTTGGAAGGAGGTCATATATCATAATTTAACCGTAAGAAGAAACCTATTTCCCCCTCCTTTCTATGCTCGAGCCATTATCTTTGGCAAATGAATTTGACTCGCTTAAGGATATGGAGCACCATCATAAATCAAATACTTACTGCCCTCCTCATCAGGGGAGGAATGTTGTCAATCATGTGGTTAATGATGATCCCAGTGCTAGGGCATTACTAAATCCAAACTCGATACATTTTCCAAGAGGAAAATATACACAACCGCATAAAAGAAGGATGATAAATCAACCTATGCTTCACCATCAAAATGATCAATCTTCAACAATAGCATCCTCAATTATCCAAAAGAATGATGAAGAAAAGTTAGAACAAGGGGAGTTTATTAATGCATGCCCTAGGTATGATAAAGGGTATTTGGATATGGTAGTAAATATATGCAAGAATAAAGGAGTCTTTGCTAGATGGACAGGTATTGGTTCGACTGTAGAAGAGATAATAGATTGGTTTAAATTAAATTTTCAAGATCAGGTAAGTATTGTTAACCTTTCTGAAGGTTTTTAATTTTTTAAATGCATCAACAATAAAATAAATAAGAATTTTTTTTATCTTCGAAATGTCCTAATTTCAAAGGATGTAACATTGTATTTTTAGATTGGCAACCGAATTTTGATCCTAGAAAAATAAAAAATCTAAAAGTAGATAGGGCTATCTTCATCCCTAATGTTCCAGTAGAATTAATACACATAGAAACTTTCAAAATGATTGGTAATTGCTTAGGAGAATTTGTTGGGATGGTGGAGTCAGGACATAAGCAAAACAACGACACTATTATAGTTAGAATGGATCTCAATCAATCTCGATTAGTGCTGATCAAATTCAATTAGTTAGGATTAGTATATATACTTTACCTTAAATTTCTTAAGACAATACCGACCATGGATTATGAGGAGAAAATCATCCTTAATAGATCCATCTCATTAGAAGGGGCTCCTAGTTTTGAAACTCCACTAGGAAGCTTTGAAAATTTGTGTAAATCAAACCCCAACTTAGAAGCAAACCCTAGACTCGATATTCTAACCCCAGGATGCCCTAATAAAAAAAAATTGAAATTAGATTTAGAAGATGGATTAATAGTGAGAACACAAGAACTGTGTGCGGGGTATGGACTATTATGCAGGTGGAATGGATTTGGAGTATCAGTCAGGAAGATTACTAATTGGTTAAGGCTAGAATTTTGAAACAAGGTAAGTATGTCGATACTCCCTAAAAACTTCATTTATGTGGAATGCAATAGTAAAACACTAAAGAAAAGATTAATGATAGAAGGACTCCCAAAATTTAGAAATTTAGATTTTACAACCCTAGAATGGATCCCTCTTTTTAATTCCTCCATGCTTAAAGACTTTCTTGTAGAAAAAGTTTTTCTTCTTAACAACCTTCCTTTGGAGTTCACTGGCAAGGAATCTCTAAGAAAGATAGGCAATAGCATAGGTACATTTGTAGACTCTATAGAATCTGAACAAAATCATGAAGGAAATATTATTATTGTAAGAATGAATTTAAATGAAAAACTTATTCCCCCTATTGAAATCAATTGTAAATTTTCTTTAGTTATCATCAATCCTATATTTATTGACTATAGCATTAAGAAGGATGAAGTTAAGGAAAACCCCATTTCCAATGATATGGGAATCATGGAGCAGCATAATATTAAGGATAAAAACACTAATCTTTCAATTACTCAAAATAATAATAAAATTTTGATTAAGAATTTAGCCTCTCCTCAAAATCAAAATATAATGTGTACTTTTATCAACAACATAGGTGGATTTACAGTTAAAATTAATGATAAGCAGATCAATGTCGTGGCTCCAATTAATCATGATCACTCAGAATCCCTCAATAGTATTGAGAGCATTGAGAAGAGAGTAGATCTCTCAGAAGGTAGTCCTTTATTGCAATCCCCCAATCACATTAGTTCTATTAATAAGGCATGTACATGTATGGATGTTGTCCCCACTCTCAAAGGTATGACTCAAATGAATAACAATTGGGCTAACATAGATATGGACAATGGTAACCTTAATCAAGAGGATAGAGTATAGATGATTGAAAAAAAGATGATTATGGTAGGAGGACTAATGCAAAATCTCAAGGAAGTTCAAAATGAGATCACTGGTGATCTAGTACAGTGGTACCTAGAGGAATAAACTAGAAGTGATGTAGATAGTAGAATATTTGAGAAAATTTTGAATAATGAACCCATGTTTTCTGTACCAATTGAAATGGAAACAATCTGTAATGAATTATCAATTACATCTAATCATAATGCATTACTTGAATAATATGGCAAAGACCTTATTGATTTTGAAGATGGGTTCAACTCTGGGAAAATTCAGGAATTTACCCATGATAATCTTAAAACCACAATGCAAATTGATCTAGATAACAGAAGTGAAGGTCCTCAAGATGAGACTCTAATATTGGTTAAAGACATCAATGATTGTATGAATGGTTTTACCAACATAGATAGGTAATTAGGGATAGCTTCTACTATCGAAGATCTCTCTAGCCACATAATTCTTAAACAGAAAAAAAAAACATGGTAGGAAATCCATTCATGAATTAAGATCTCTAGACGGTAATGTTGATGATCAACCAAAACTAACAAACCTTATGCATGTGGGGAAGGGGAAGTTCCTTCCCAAAGCACAATGAAAATCACTACATGTAATGTTAGGGGCCTTAATGCCCCTAACAAATAAAGATTATTAAAAATAAATCTTAAATTATTTGAATCTCAGATAATTTTAATACAAGAAACTAAATTAAATAAGGAAGAAAGCAAAAAAAAATTCAAAAGTTAGGTATCTAGAAAAAAGAGATGATTTATTCTAAAGGAGCTTCGGGTGGTCTTACAGTTATATGGGATCCCAGAAAGGTCGTATTTGAAACAACCACTAACCAAAGAAATTGGGTACTAGGATCAGTCAAAAGTATAGGAAGTTCACTTAAGTTTAACCTTTGTAATATTTATGGTCCTGTTCATAATAATGATAAGAAGGAACTATGGAAGGTCCTGGAAGGCCATTTAACTAACAACCAAAATGAGATATATATATATTAGGGGGTGATTTTAATGCTATTCTAGACAATAAAGAAAAATTTGGAGGCTCTCAGTATATATCGCAGTCCCAAAAGGACTTCATTCAATGGTTCCTCAATAATCATCTTATAGATATCACAACTTCTAATGGTTTATTTACATATAATGATCGCATAGAAGGATTTAGCCATATTGTTGAAAGACTGGATCGCTTCCTTCTTAGTGGAGATAGAGGTAATTTTGATTTTAATACCTATGCCAAAATCTTAACAAATGCCAGATCAGATCATTTTCCTATTAGATTGGACATTACAGAAACCACAAAGCCTCTAAGAAGCCCCTTCAAATTTGAATTTATGTGGTTTCAAGATGACAATTTTATGCAACTTCTGTAACAATAGTGGAAACAGATTAAAGTCTCTGGCTCTAAAATGTTTTGCCTGGTTACTAAGTTAAAGACTATCAAACATATGATTATGGATTGGAACAAAGACAAATTCAACAACATTTTTGAGGAAAAAATAAAAATAGAGAATGAAATTGAAGCCTTAAATAGAGAAGTTATAGATAAAGGGATGAATACATCAAGTTCTAATAAAGAAAAAGATCTAATGACTAAACATATAGAAAAACTGCTAAAAGAAGAAATTTATTGGAAACAAAAATCTCGAGAAACATGGTTAAGCGAAGGCAACAATAACACAAAAAAATTTCACAACAACGTCAAGAATAGAAGGAACATAAACCAAATAACCAAGATTAAAAACTCTAATGGAGACTCCATAGACAAGCCAAAATTAATAGCAACAGAGTTTGTGAAATTTTATACAAATCTCCTGAACAACTATCAATTTACTGATTTAAACTCCCAAAAAGAGCTCTTAACATCTATTCCAAAAATTATCTCAAAAGTTGATAGTAAATGGATTAATTGGAACTTATCCATGGATGAAGTTAAAGATTCTCTCTTTCAACTCCATCCAGATAAATCTCCTAGCCCTGATGGCTTCCAAGAAGGTTTCTTCCAAAGATGTTGGCATTTTTTAGGGAAACATATTTGGGAAGAAGTGGAACCTACTAGAAACTCTGGCACATTATTGTTTGAAATCAATAATACCTTTTTTACATTCATCCCTAAGAAAAATGATTGTGAAGAGCCAAGGGATTTTCACCCTATATCCTTGTGTAATACAATTTATAATATCCTTTCTAAATCTCTAGCTAATAGACTAAAAACCTTCCTGCCAATCATCATCTTTGAAGAGAAAATAGGTTTTGTCTCCAAAAGATCAATTCTAGATGGGATCATTATTGCTCAAGAAATCTTACACTCGACTCAATATAATAAAGAATCATGTATGTTAATCAAAGTAGACATCCAAAAAGAATATGACAAAGTAGACTAGAGGTTCTTATGCAGATGTATGGAAGCATTTGGTTTTTCCAAACAATGGATAAATCTTATTTTTAATTGTATATCTACTCCTAGAATTTCCCTCCTTATAAATGGAACACCTAAAGGTTTCTTTGATATATCTTGAGGCATTAGGAAAGGAGATCCCCTATCCCCTTTTCTCTATGTTATCATGGCAAAGGCACTAGGTAGATCTATAACTAAGGTGCATTTAGAAGGAAAGATCTTAGGATTTAAGGTCACCAATAATATTCCTAATATAGCTCATCAACAATTTGTTCATGACACCATCTTTCTAGGTGTTAGCAGTAAAAAGAGGCCAAAGCTTTTAAAGATATCTTGGAAGTATATATGAGGGCTTCTGGACAAAGAGTAAATCCCAACAAATCTGAATTTTTCTTCATTAATACCCCTCTCTAAAGCTAGGAAAATTTGCAACATTTTAGGGTATAATATTGGTAACTTCCCTTGTAAATATTTAGGAATTCCCATAGATAAAGGTACATATACCTCTAAATTGTGGAAACAAATAATAACCAAGATTCAAAATAAAAAGGAAAGCTGGAAAGGAAAATGGCTCACTAAGGCTGGTAGGACAACTATGATTAGATTTGTCCTCTTAGGAATCCCTACATATCAAATGTTTGTTCTACCTATTCCTGGCAATATTAAGTTAGATTTAGATAAGCATCTAAGGGACTTTTATTGGCAAGACTCTTTAGGGAAAAAAAGGTTAGCTCTGATTAAGTGGGATAATATCTGTAAACCTACATCTCTTGGGGGTCTAGGCATCAAAAATCTACAATAGAAAAAGAAAGCCCTTGGAGAAAAATTAATATGGAGGATATTACAAGAACCAAAAAGCAAATGGGCCTTAATCCTTCTAAACAAGTATATTCTCAATGCAGACCCAGTAAACATATTTAGATCCCAAATCATGTCAAAGGGTCCCACATTTGGACCTTTATTATACTAGATAATAAAGACATTATCAATAAAAGTAATACTTGGGATATAGGTAAGGGTGAGGAGGCCCTTTTTTGGGAGGACTCATGGGGAGGTTATACCCTTAGGAATAAATTGGGTCTCTCCCATAATACCATAGATTTATTAAAAATATTATGGGGTGACAGGGTCAAGGACTACATATCTTTGGAAGATGGTTCATCATGGAAAACATTGAACAATATTCAGATAGATCAATTAGAAAGACAAAAACTAATAGATATTCTTAACGAAATGTGTGTCTCCCTCAAAAACAAGGAAGATAGATTAATATGGATTGGATCAAATGAAGGAAAATATACAATTAAAAATGGTTATCAATCCATTGTCAAAGAAAAAAATATGGATTCTCTAGATATTCCCCTAAACCTCTGCTGGAACAAAGCATGCCTACCAAAGGCAGGCATGTTCTTATGGGAAGCCCTACAAAAGAAAATACTAACTGCCGACAAATTTAGGAAGCTAGGATTTTAAGGGCCATCCAGATGTCCCCTATGTGAAAAACATGAAGAAAATGTTAATCACATATTCATTAGTTGCCCTTTCATGCAAGAGTGTTGGAATTGGTTAAGGAATTATCTTAATTGGAGCTCTGTTATACCTATTGACATAGTGGAATTTCTAAAAGCATGGCCCATATTATATAATAATAGTCTATATAAGGATATATGGACTATCTCCCCATCTATATTTGTCTAGGAGATATGGAAAGAACGCAATAGGAGAATTTTTACCAACCAAAAATTAGATGTTAGAACACTTATGATCAAGATAGAAACTTCAATAGTTGAGATTATTAATAACAAACTTCGCAATCTTATTAATCATGAAAATTCTTTCTCAACATGGGATAATAAAATCAGGAAAATTTGGCCAAAACTTATCATTCCACCTCTATATGGTAAAGGTGGTAGTAGTAGAAAACTAGATAGAAGTTTATGTAAATGGAAACCTCCTAAATATGGTTGGCACAAATTAAATGTTGATGGTGCCTCAAGAGGGAATCTGGGTATTGCTAGAATAGGATGCATAATCCATAACTGGAATGGAAAAACCTTAGTAAGATGTGCTAAGTCTATCAAACCAACTTTGAATAATATGGCAGAATGTATGGAAATCCTTGAAGGAATAAAGCTTTTTAAGGAAATGGGAATTGCTAAACTCGAGATCGAAGGTGATTCTCAAATTATGATTAACGCCATTATATTAAAGAAAACACCCAATTGGAAGCTAAATTCTAGATTGGAAGAAATATTAGAAATTCTTAATGATATTCCTCAATATGAAGCTAAGCACATATGCAGAGAAGGCAACAAGGAAGAAGATTGTCTCACAAATATGGGTGAAGATGGGGTCCCTAGCGTATTATATGAAGAGGAAATATAATATTAGAAAATGTATAATATTTATATGAATATCCCTATTTACTTAGGCAGTAGATACTCAAAACAAACATTCTAAATTATAATCTATTTACTATCTAACGAATCTTTGGGATTTAGACTAATATTTGGATTAGATAACAAGTACTTATTCAAAAAGATTGGGTCCCTCATACTCTTTGATATCCCCTCCCCTAACTTTGCTTTGGCACAATCTTACTATTATTATCTTAAAGTCTTTTTATAAGAGTATACAATTATGCTTTGATTTAGGAATTATTATCTTGATAATGATTTGATAAGATCTAAAAAATAGTACTTATCAAAACTATTATTAATCCATACCTTCACCTATGCAATTAATAGGATTGATGATACCTATCATATCACGAGAAAGTAATCTTTAATGTTTTAAAACAAATCATGTAGCCTTACAATCAACATTTAATATGAAATTTTGGTGTAATAATGACCATTACGTATGCAATCCAATATCATAGAAATTAATATGTAAGTACAATTATTAGGGATTACTACAAATACACATTTATAGAGACAACTACAGAAGACTTACCATAGCTCAGAAAAAAGAACCAAGAAATTTTTTAGGAGACTGCAAATCACATTATAGAGAATGGAATCTAGGCTTTTAACTTTTTCTCTAAATGACTACCGAGCTATGGCATTTAGGGGAGTGATAAAACCAGAAAGGTGAAATATAATGCTCAACCCAATCTCTGATTCTGCAAGAAGGGCACTGGAGAAAGGGATGGGAGACCACCATTTTGACAATGAGTTCACTTTTAGAACAAATGGGAGTATAGTGGGATATTTTATTTCTCTTTCCACCTTTGTCATTCGCAAGAAAGAAGAGATCATTAAATTAGTGAAGATTATCTTTGAAGAAGGTCTATTAGGAGGTTTGGAGAAAATGGTATATAGTATAGACAATCATCTGACGATACCATATCCAGAGATCACAATGAAGACAGAGATGGAGAACCTTAAGGATATCCCTAATTATTAGTGTATACCAATGATGATGTTCAAAGATGAAAGGAGTTTTGACATGTGCTAGCCTGAAATATCTAGGAATTTGGAGTTTCTTTACAAAGAACTCCTGAAAGAAGAAATGGAGAAGGATTGGTTGTAAAATTACTGGAGGGAAGAAGTTTATGACATTCTAAAAGAGATGGAGAATGAAGAAATGGAAAAAAATGCTCTCAACATAACATAAATGCAGCGCCAGAAGATGAAGAAATTGTCATTATGAGTAAGAAAGATAGACTGTGGAGATGCTAGATGTTCCAAAAAGAATGAACACCACTACAAATAGGCTTAGTTTCTCAGGTACCTTTTTGGGTTTATTATATCCAACTTAATGTTTGTGGGAAGTTAGTTATCTATAGATAGAAGGGCTCAACTTTAATTTCAGAATAGGGTAGCCAAAATCATATTACTGTGATAAAGACTTGATTACAGGAAAGTAAAGGATGTTTTGTAATATGTAAATACCTTTTATCTTTGAACACTATATATGAATGTAGTTATGTTATGATTCCATAAATGGTTAGGTTTTGAATATTTATTTTTATAAGCAGATGAATATTCATCTCATATTTGGTAACATTGTTAGAAGCTAAATGTATTTAAAACATTAATAATAATGTGCACTAGTGGATATTATTCAGATAAATTCAAGTTTAAACATGATATATACGAAGTTTAGGAAATAATTAATCAAGTTTAGGCTAGAGAACGTATATTTAAGTCAGTAACCTTTATAAGACTGACAATAATATGAATAGTCATAGCAACTTAAATGACCTCCAGATCAATGGAGAGCTCTTTGGAAGCTAGAATGCCTTAATCTCAATTTATAACCTAGAATCATATATATATGGGTACATTGATTTAAGTATAATTCACCTCAGATGCTATATAAACCTCTACAACCATGACTAATCTGATAAAACTAATATGTAATAGGATCCAAATAGCATTTGAGGGGGAGATAACAATCAAGTGCCTTAAAATGATCTTACTCATTACACATTCCCTCATCCTAAGAGTTGTTTATCAAGTTTTGGGATGGGAATTTTTAGCAAATGATGGTAGGTACAAAGTAAATTCTGATATCACATCTATGTTCATTGCAATAGCCATTTTTGTGGGAAATGGGAGATAGGAGATCAGAAGGTTATGCTTCAGAATTTTCAAATGAAGCTATCTAGGAAACCTCAACAAAATATTCCAAAATATTAAAGGGGACAACACTATCACAAGACCCCGGTATTACAATACGCCCTCAATCAATGGTAGACCAGCCCCATCTACTCCAATTGTGGTATTTGAAGACCTTAATGCTTTCAATGAGGGAGGTGCTATCATTAAGCGTAATTTAAATATTCTAATTCTATTTATGCACATTAGAACAACAATAGTGAGTAACTGGCTTTATGATTACTAGCATACTGATGATGTTGGATAAATTGATATGGAATGCTTTAGTGAGTCAGAGTCAGAAAATATGGTCGAAGTCTGGTTGGATGAAGGGGTCATAAAGAGAAGAAGAAGCAAACAATTGAAGATTCAGAAGGGTCTTGAAATAGAAGCAGATGAAGATGAGTGCAATTGAAAATAGAGAAACATTAATAGTAGCATGTCTTAATTATAAGATCTCTCTTCTGAAAAAACCTATATAAACTATACTTTGACATTGTTGAATGTGATGTATCGAAGGTCTCCCTTTATTCTCAAAAAATAGTAGATCGAATGATTCAATACAATTCTATTGAAAATATTGGAAATTGTTTGATTAGATTTTCTATAACTAATCATAACATAACAAATATATGGCTTTCATCAAGTGATATATATATACATATATCTATAGATATATAAGTGTATATATATACTTATAGAGATATATTTAAGTATATATGTATACTTATATATATACATACATACATAAATATATATACATGAATAGGATAATCTTCACAGTTAAAAATAATAAAAATTATTAATAATAATAATGGCAAATACTGTAAGACTTACATATCTTCAAACTCCCATAACCCTTCTAATTTGGGACGAAGAGTATATAGAATATTTCATTCTAAGGTTACCTTTATTTTTCAACATAAAACTGGATCTAAACGTGGGTAATATCCCTTATCAAATGCCCCTTATTAGATTCCCTACTCAATGTAGTAATAAATTTACCAAGGGTAAAACCTTCCTCTGCAAACATACCCTGAATAGTAGTATATAAAGATCCTAATTGTTGGTGTAATTAAATATTACTAATTACACTTTACTTAAGTTTACTTAGGATAATGCATTTTCATATTAGTTTTCATTGTGACACCTAAGATTTTGCATTTCATTTTAGCACATAGTTAGGAGAATTTCCACTTTAGGTGTGATAGTTGTCATCACATACCTCTTTGTGTGTGAGATCCACCTTTAGTGCTATTATCACATTATCATCCTCTCATTGTTGCACATGTTTCACATACTTTCATGTACAATGGAGGATCATCCACCTTTGGTGGACATGTGATTCCACCTAGTGTGGTTGATAGCTTATTATCTCCTTATCATGTAGTCTTATTGCATTGCCTATATATTCAGGCACTCCTTCTTTGTATCCATCAAGCATTATCATTTGATCATTATTAAATCTATTCATATGATCATCTTGTATCTCTTGAGCTTCAGATCTTGGCATTTTATTCTTTGTCGTAGGCAAATTCTTACATGGTATCAAAGCCATAGGAGTTTCATTGTATAGTCTATTTGGAGAGATTTTTATTGCAGGTCAAAATTGGAGCTTGCTGGTGCAAGTCAGAGGTTGGCATCACATTGAGGAGGTCCAAAAACCCCTAAATCAAGTTTTGTTTCATCCAAATTGGATATCTGAAGTAAAATCTAGAGCCATTTGAATTTTCAAGGTTCGACGGTGGTGATTCAGAAAAAATAATTTCACAAGCGATTTTCAATCAGCGATATCTCAGTTCGGACTCCTTTTTTCAAGCAATTTTTTTTGTTTTGGGGTAGAATTTCATGATCTACACAATGGTGTAGGTGATTTTTGATCTTTGTTTCTGATGTTTTTTGAAAATCAAAAACCCTGATTTTTACAACTTTAGAGGCTTCGATTAGGCTCATATGGACATATTTTCAAGTGTTATTTATTTTTTGAAAGTTCATGATTTTTTGTCTACTTTCTTGATCTGGTATTAGTTTGGAAAAATTATGAGTAGACATAGTACTTTCAAAATTTGGTCTATTTTGGCCTATTTTTGGCACTTGTAATTTGTTAGATCCTTGAGAGATCTTGTGTCTTATTTGTTTGAGTCTACTATAGCTTCATATTTTCTATTGTAATCATCAAAATCAGAAGTCCATTTTGGTTCATTTTGGCAAGTGGCAATTGTACATGCACTATATATAAAGTGCCAAAATCATCTATTTTTGGGGGGTTCTTTGGTTCATTGCATTTTGGGGGGTGCATTAATTTTTTTATCTCATTGTTTCATGTGAGAATTACATCATGGATGGTTTAATTAAGTTGACAAGAGGGAACTATAAGAAATGGAGTGAATTGGTTCTTGCTCATCTTAGTGAGCATAACCTGTTGCTCTATTTGTGTGAGCTTAGACCTAAAAATCCTTCTTTTGATTGGGACTCTTACTCATAAGTTATTAAGGTTATCTATTAGAATATGGATATGGATGTTATGGATTCCCTTGATGACTATGATGATGAGACAGAAAATATTCCTGATCTTTGGACTTTTCTTTGGGAAATGTATGGAGATCCACATATTCCTTCACTTCCAAAAGGTCCAGAACCTCCATTTGCAACTCCTTATCCTCCTATTGAGATTGCATCTCTTGATGATGCTTGTCTTCCTATAGACATTGACTCTTCTGATTCAGTGCAACAAGATTATCCTTGTCTTCCAATTATAGTTTCATGGGATGACTACTTGACAAACATTGTAGGTTTGTTTGTGGAGTCCTACATTTTAGATTTGGGAGACATTGATGACATTCATCTTCTCTTTGTTGAGGATTATCCTTCTTCAGTTGTTGTGAGGGAGCATGCTAACCCTCATCTTCATTCTCTACTTGATCATTCTTTTGAGGGTGACATTATTGTGGATACTTTGATACAACATTTGGAGGAGGTCTCTTTAACTTTAGAGAAGACATTTGAGTCTTTGGAGATTGGTTTTCATGAGTCTCAAACTTCACTTGAGATGTCACATTGCATGGTTCAGGTTGATCATACTCATGTGTTGGAGATTCCTATTCAGTTTCCTAAGACATCATACATTTTGAGTATTCTTCCTAGAGATTGGGAAGGATTCATTGATACACCTGTAGACTTGTTTCTTCCTAAGGGAAGGAACATCATTTAGTTTTCTTGGTGCAATTTCTACATTAATCCAGGTGCATCTATCATGGGTGTACATTCTACATTGAGGGGGGGCTTTCTTGCTTCTCTTCCTACTTCATTTGAGGAGGCATCTTTGTCTTTGGAGTTTGATCCAAATTCTTACATGGATCAGTTATCATTGGTTCCTTGTTTGTCACCTTCTTCTACTGGGCTTTCTCCCGATTGGTTCATGGCATCTTCATCAACCAAGGACATGGTGACACTTGGGCATACTTCAGAGACATCATACTTCATTTGGATTCCCCTTGCTACTTCCTATCCACAATGGGAACCTTCTTACATCTATACTTGGTGTATCTTCTTCCTAAGAGGAGAAATGTTGTTTGTAGGCATTGGACTATGTTTTGTCTTCAAGCACTTACCATCCTTGGAGGAGATTACTCATTATGGGGGGGATATCATGTCTCCTTGTTTCCTACCTTTGGGGGGATTTTTTTATTGTATATGCATGATGTATGTCATAATTGGGGGGTCTTGATTACTCCATCCATGCATGCATCTTTTATTCATCTCTCTTTTTGGGGAAGGGTTTTTCCCATGAGGTTTTCCCTCTTTCTCCACTTTACGAGAGATTGCATTGTTCTTTCATTTTTTAAATGGGTACCTAACATGGCCTAGTAGTTGGGACCCATCTTGCATTGTGAGCTTAAGTGCATTCCCCTAAGTTGCACTTAAGGGGGGGTGTTGGTGTAATTAAATATTACTAATTACACTTTACTTAAGTTTACTTAGGATAATGCATTTGTATATTAGTTGTCATTGTGACACCTAGGAGTTTGCATTTCATTTTAGCACATGGTTAGGAGAATTTCCACTTTAGGTGTGATAGTTGTCATCACATACCTCTCTGTGTGTGAGATCCACCTTTAGTGCTCTTATCACATTATCATCCTCTCATTTTTGCACATGTTTCACATACTTTCATGTACAATGGAGGATCATCCACCTTTGGTGGACATGTGATTCCACCTAGTGTGGTTGATAGCTTATCATCTCCTTATCATGTAGTCTTATTGCATTGCCTATATTCGCAGGCACTCCTTCTTTGTATCCATCAAGCATTATCATTTGATCATTATTAAATCTATTCATTTGATCATCTTGTATCTCTTGAGCTTCTAGATCTTGGCATTTTATTCTTTGCCCTAGGCAAATTATTACACTAACACCTGTACGCAATAATGGATATTAATACCATAATGCTAAGATGAATAAATGTTTCCTATTTTAGGCCCTGAGAGAACAATGCTAGATTCCATGAAATAAGTATGGCTCGGGCTATAAGTTTTGTGTAAGAAGATTAAGCCTCAATATGAACTCTGGTAGTATAAGATGGAGAGTTTTCTGGATGATCTCTTACCTTGAAGTCAACACACTAGATAATATATGGATTGATTTCTGGTAAGGAATCATCAAACTACTCTTTAGGCTTATAGGAGACTCCCTCTTTGGTATCTAGACAGTATCCTGGCTTTGGTAAGAATGATAAAAGTTCCCAAGCTTTATAAAAGGGTAAGGCAGGTTTATCAAGATTAGAGTGTGGTATGTAGAACCTAACTCATATTTGAGTAGAGTACTCTAAGGCTTCAAAAATTTTATTCTATAGATATATATCGAGGAATGACTCTTCTTAAGAGTATATTAGACATCAATAATGAGGAAATATGTGAGGGTAGATACTCATCTTAACTCTAAGTTTTTATGTTTTTCATGATTTATATGGTGAATGTTTGTGCATAAATCACTGTTAAATTACTGAAGTAAGTATGATTCCCTACATTTATAAGGAAATTAATGGAAAATATGTGGTGCAAATTCTTTCAGTCATATATGAGGGTCTCTGTTGCAATTAACATTTTTATCGTTATGTTGCTAGTAGTTTAAAGAAATAGCAAGGAAGAAAGTAATGTATGATTCCAATTTTATTTCTTGGAGACTAAATTTGTTTTAGATCAGCATCATACATGAGATTAAACTTGAAAGGGTACACCTATTGTTGGAAACAATTGTCTGAAGAAAATTGCTACTCAAATTATGTATTGTCTTTGATGTCCACCAATGTCATAGTCCGCAACATTCAGTACCTACCGAGCTCAGTCGTCTGCCTGGCAGTAAAATTAGTGCTTACCGAGTTCACTCGGTTATCAAAGAAAATCAGCATCTACCGAGTCCACTCGCTTATCAAAGAAAATTTAGTGTTTACCGAGTTCAGTCAGTTGTCGAAGAAAAGTTAGCATCTACTGAGTTCAGTCGGTTATCAAAGAAAAAGATTATCAGTGTTTTACCGAGTTCCCTCGATCTCCCGAAAGATTGTAGAAAATTATGATCACCGAGCACTGTCGGCCCTTGAAGGATCTTTGCAAATAAAGTTTTCTTATTTTAGCCAACTGTTATACTAAGTAATGTCGATTTGACAAATCTAAAATCATATAAATAAAAGGTCAAATGTGAAATACAAATAGGAAAACATAGAAGAAGATATATAGAAGAAAAGATAGGAAATGTGTGTGCGAAATTGTGAAGGATGACCAGATATCCTTGAGGAGCAGCAGAGATATATTCGATTAGGAAGGATCACACTTATACAGAACAGAGATCTGTAATCAGCAAGGTAGTTGCATTATTATACAGGTCATTTTCATTGTTACCTTTTTATCATTGTAACAGTGAATTCTAAATCTCTTAACCGAGTTGGTTTAACAACCATATTGTAAATCCTCTAACAAGGTGACAATTCCATTGAATTGTTCTCAAGACCTCTTACCAGGCCACTCCTAGCAGGGTGATTAAATCCTCTAACAAGGTCACACCTAACAGTGTGTTTTGTAACCTTTTACCGGGTTGGCTTCTAACCGGGCATCACTTCAGAAAAGTGAAAATCAGTATCTAGATACATTGGTGGTTTTTCCCATATTGGGTTTCCACGTTAAATTCTGTGTCTCTTGTGTTCTTCATAGTTATCTTAATCATATACAAGTGCTGATGAATATCTAAAGATAATTTACTAATACTTTCTGCATCTACCAAGTTACTGCAATCTATTTACCGAGTGTTAAACAGATAATATTCATTAAGATATCCTAAGGGATCTAGAAAGAAATAATCAGGAAGTGTTTTATGGTTGACTGATTCACCCCCCCTCTCAGTCACTTCATCCATATTCCATCAATTGGTATCAGAGCTTTTGGTGCTTGCAGGAAGGGTTTCAAGGACCTAAGCTAAAGATCAGGATGTCTTACAAGAGAGAAATTCCAAAGCTCAACAGAGATAAATTTTCAGCATGGCAAGGTCTCATGAGACTTCATCTGGCTTCCATTGGTGATTCAGGATGCAAATACATTGATGAAGAATACACAGTTCCTACTGGCACATTAACTATTGAAGACATTACAGAGAAAAAGAGTCATAACACCATGATGATAGACATTGCATCAGCTCTCAGCTATGAAGAATTTGATGATATTAAAGAATGCACTACTGCATATGAAATGTAGATCACACTGAAGAAAATATATGGTGGTGATGCAAATGTGAAAAGAGCCAAAGCAGAAAGCCTAAGAGGACAGTTTGACAAGATGAATATGAAAGAAGATGAAAACATTGCAAAATATGTTGAAAGGATCAAAGCAAGTGTTAGTGCAATTAGAGCTTCTGGACGAACAATCTCTGATGAAAATGTTATAAGCAAGGTACTCAGAACATTACTCCCTATCTATGCAATAAGAGTATCAGCTATTCAAGAAAGAAGATGTGAAACAAACCACAATATAACTTTGGATGCTTTAGTTGGAAGATTGATAGCCTTTGAATTAGACAACTATGACAACTATGTTCCAGTTTCCAAAAATATTGAGTCAGTATTTGAGGCCAAGGTTTCACTAAGAAAGAACAAGAAAATTAAAGAAGTTCAGTCAGAAAGTGAAGAAGTATCAGAAGAAAGTTCTGATAGTGATCTTGAAATTGTAGAAGCATTACTTGCAAAGAAGTACTCTAAAGGGAAAGGTAAATATAAAGGTAAAACTCCTTTAATCTATTTTTCATGTGAAGAAATTGGACATATTGTAGCTAGGTGCCCAAACAAGCAGGCCAAGGAAGAGAAGAGAGGTCACAAGTACTATGGCAAAAAGAATTTCAAATCATTCAAGAATAAAGGTAAGAAAACATGTTTTATGGCTAAAGATTCTGATGATAGTGAAGAAGAAATTGTCTTTATTGCTATAAAAGATGAATCTGATGATGATGAAGATAAGATGGCACTTATTTCTCATATAAGCAAAGATGATATATGGATAATAGACAGTGGATGTTCACACCACATGACTGGTGACGAGACAAAATTTGAATACCTAGAAGACTGTGATAGTGGCAATGTAAGATTTGGAAACAATGAACCTTGTTGTATAAAAGGAAAAGGAAGAATCTCATTAACCAAAGAACTCATATGTGATAATGCTTATTGGGTTGAAGGAATAAAACATAATCTTATAAGTGTAGCACAGCTAATCAACACTGGTTTCAAGGTTGAATTCATGAATAGTCAAGCAAGACTACTGGATGAAAAAGGAAAACTCATTGGATCAGGCAAACAAACAAAAGGTAACTTATTTTATCTTGATCTCAGTGAATATTCATGTTTTATTGCTCAAATTGAAGAAAGTTGGCTATGGCACAAAAGGTTATGTCATGTAAATTTTGATAACATGATGAAAATAAGCAAATTCAAGAAGGTAAGAGGAATTCCTACTTTGAAGAAACCTGATACTAGTCTATGTAAGAATTGTCAGATTGGCAAAATGAGTAAGACTAGTTTTAAGAGTAAGAACTATCAGTCTAAAGAGATTTTGGAAATTGTGCATACTGATTTATGTGGACCTATTGGAATAGAAAGCTATACTGGAGATAAATTCTTTATTCTTTTCATTGATGATTATTCTAGAATGATGACTGTTATGTATTTAAGAGAAAAATCAGAAGCATTTGAAAAATTCAAATGGTACTTGGCAAGAGTGGAAAAGGAAATAGGGAAAAGATTGAAATGCTTAAGATCAGACAGAGGTGGTGAATTCATCTCCCATGAATTTAACAACTTTTGCATTGAAAGAGGAATCAAAAGACAGGTATCAGCTCCTAGAACTCCTGAGTAGAATGGAATAGCAGAAAGAAGAAACAGATCTATTATGGATTGTGCAAGGACTCTAATGATAGAAAAGAACATCACCATAAAGTACTGGAAGGAAGCTATCAGCACTGCAGTTCATACCTTGAACCGAGTACAATTGAAGAAAGACTAAAGAAGAAAGCAAAAGGGAACCTGAAAACTAAAGGAGATTCATTTACATTGAACCTGAAACATTGGCAGACACAACTATCAATGAGGAAACTATATCTATTGAGCCTAGCACAGTAATCGAGTCACAGGAAGAAGTTCAAACCGAGTCACAGGAAGAAGTTCAAACCGAGTCACAGGAAGAAATTCAAACTGAGTCTCAGCCTGAAGTTACCGAGCAAATATCTACCGAGCCAGAGCAACCTGAAGAAGAGATCCTAGAAGACAACAACATGACTCATTCAAAAAGAAAGGAACCTATACTAGCCAAATATGTCAGAAGGCATCATACACCAGATCAAATCATTGGAAACAAATCAGATGGTACTGTGACAAGAAGCAAGCTAAAAGGTACATGTCTGCTTACTAATTTTGAACCTAGAAATATCAAAGATGCATTGAAAAATGAAATTTGGATTGAAGCAATGAATGAAGAATTAGAACAAATACAAAAGAACAAAACATGGACTCTTGTACCTAGACCTAAAGATAAGAATGTAATTGGAACAAAATGGGTATTCAGGAATAAGCTGAATGAAGACGGTCAAGTATCTAGAAATAAAGCTAGATTGGTATGTAAAGGTTTTGTTGATCCAGATAAAAAGGACATGGTCTGCAAGTTACACAAAGCATTGTATGGTTTGAAACAAGCTCCTAGAGCATGGTATGAAAGACTCCATAACTATCTGATTCAGATTAATTTCAAAAGAGCCAATGATAACAGAAATCTGTATATTAAAGAAGGACCGGATGACAAAATTGTATTGGCAGAAATATTTGTAGATGATACTATATTTACAGGGAATGATGATCAATGCAAAGAATTTTCAGAGCAAATGAACAAAGAATTTGAAATTTCTATGTTTGGTTTAATAAAATTCTTTGTTGGTCTTCAAATTCAGAAAAGCAAGAATGGTATATACATTACTCAATCTAAATATATTAAGGAAATACTTAAGAAGTTTGGTATGGAAAATTCAAAACCAGTTGGTACACCCATGTGTACTGGACTGAAACTTACCAAAAATGATGATTCAAAAGAAGTAGATCAGACCTTATACCGATCTATGATTGGAAAATTGCAGTATGTAGTACATACAAGACCTGATATTGCCTTAGTAGTCGGTATAGTAGCTAGATTCTCAGCAAAACCTAAGGAAAATCATATGATGGCAATCAAAAGAATCTTAAGGTACTTAAGAGGAACTGAAGAATATGGTTTGTGGTATAAATTTGGAGGCAATCTAGACTTAAAAGTGTTTACTGATGCTGATTGGGCAGCGAACATTGATGACAGAAAAAGTACAAGTGGTGGAGCATTTTTTCTTGGAAAAAGACTGGTATCCTAGACCAGTAAAAAGCAAAATTGCACACCTCAATCCACAGCTGAAGCAGAATATGTTGCTGCTGTAGTAAATTGTTCAAATATTGTTTGGTTTAAATAGTTATTACAAGGTATGAAGGTTGAAATCAAAGAACCAGTTGTTATATTTTGTGACAATACCAGTGCAATAAACATTTCAAAGAATCTAGTAATGCATTCCAAAACCAAGCACATTGCTATTAAATATCACTTTGTCAGAGAATTGGTGCAGGACAAGGAAATTAGATTAGAATATATTCATACAAAAAAGTAGATTGCAGATATTTTCACCAAACCATTACCCAAGGATGCATTTGTGTATCTAAGAGGTAAGTTAGGGGTCATTCCCCTATCCGAGGCTCACTAAATACAGTTTTAGTGATGCATCAACCAGAACATGATTGAAAATCAACAAGTTGATGCAGCATATTCAAGGAATCATTGCATATGAATCAGTACTTGAGGTACATTAGTTTACACCGGTAATATGTGAATTGTCTTTGGCATGTGTTGTCAAAGAGGGAGTGTTTGCTATGTCTTTGCTATTACTTCAAGAAATTTTTCAATAGTCAGAAGGAAGAGTTTTTTTTTTTAAAAAAGAAGTTTGCTGACAGAGGGAGATTTGAATCTGAACCGAGCTAATTCTTTCAAAATTTCTTATGCTATGACATATTGTGTTGCCATCAATGCCAAAGAGGGAGATTGTTGGAAACAATTTTCTGAAGAAAATTGCTACTCAAATTATGTATTGTCTTTGATGTCACACAATGTCATAGTCCGCAACATTCAGTACCTACCGAGCTCAGTCGGTCTGCCTGGCAGTAAAATTAGTGCTTACCGAGTTCACTTGGTTATCAAAGAAAATCAGCATCTACCGAGTCCACTCAGTTATCAAAGAAAATTCAGTGTTTACTGAGTTCAGTCGGTTGTCGAAGAAAAGTTAGCATCTACTGAGTTCAGTCAGTTATCGAAGAAAAAGGATTATCAGTGTTTACCGAGTTCCCTCGGTCTCCGAAAGATTGTAAAAAATTATGATCACCGAGCACTGTCGGCCCTTGAAGGATCTTTGCAAATAAAGTTTTCTTATTTCAGCCGACTGTTATACTAAGTAATGTCGATTTGACAAATCTAAAATCATATAAATAAAAGGTCAAATGTGAAATACAAACAGGAAAACATAGAAGAAGATATATAGAAGAAAAGATAGGAAAGGTGTGTGCGAAATTGTGAAGGATGACCAGATATCCTTGAGGAGCAGCAGAGATATATTCGATCAGGACAGATCACACTTATACAAAATAGAGATCTGTAATCAGCAAGGCAGTTGCATTATTATACAGGTCATTTTCATTGTTACCTTTTTATCATTGTAACAGTGAATTCTAAATCTCTTAACCGAGTTGGTTTAACAACCATATTGTAAATCCTCTAACAAGGTGACAATTCCATTGAATTGTTCTCAAGACCTCTTACCAAGCCACTCCTAGCAGGGTGATTAAATCCTCTAACAAGGTCACACCTAACAGTGTGTTTTGTAACCTTTTACCGGGTTGGCTTCTAACCGGGCATCACTTCAAAAAAGTGAAAATCAGTATCTAGATACATTGCTGGTTTTTCCCATATTGGGTTTCCATGATAAATTCTGTGTCTCTTGTGTTCTTAATAGTTATTTTAATCATATACAAGTGCTGATGAATATCTAAAGATAATTTACTAATACTTTCTGCATCTACCAAGTTACTGCAATCTATTTACCGAGTGTTAAACAGATAATATTCATTAAGATATCCTAAGGGATCTGGAAAGAAATAATCAGGAAGTGTTTTATGGTTGACTGATTCACCCCCCCTCTCAGTCACTTCATCCATATTCCATCACCTATTCCCCCTCATGGTGATATATATATATATATATATATATATATATATATATATATATATTTATACACACACACACATATATACATATACATATATATACATATATATATATACATATATATATATATACATGTATATATATATACATGTATATATGTATATATATGTATATATGTATATATATGTATATATATGTATGTATATATATATATATATAGATATATATATAGATATCTATATATATATATATATATGCACATATATATATATACATCTATATATATGTATCTATATCTATATCTATATATATATATATGTATATATGTATATATATATATATATGTATATATGTATATATGTATATATATACATATATATATATACATATATACATATATACATATATACATATATATATATATAAACATATACATATGTACATATGTATA
>BSBK01004990.1:1460000-1467500 GCA_027943335.1 Chamaecyparis obtusa | reverse complement strand
CACAACTATTCATCTCCACAATGTCACACAACACAAGATCCTTATACTGGCCAATCTGAACATCAATGAAGCATTATTCTCTAACTTCCAAAGCATGATCATCTTGCAACCCTCCAATCCTATAAGGATGTGGGTGTTTCATTATATTCAAACCAAGGTTCTGAACCAAGTCCTCAGCAACAAGGTTATCAGTACTACCACTATCCACAATAACATTACAAAGTTTACCTTTAGTCTTGCATCGGGTCCTAAACAAGTTTCTGCTCTGACAAGGTTCCTCCTTTGTACCAAGCAATGTTCACCGAAGCAACAAGCTTTCTAATTCAGGTTCATTCTATACTTCTTCATTTACCACAGTTGTCTGTCGGTCACCAGTCTTCTTCTATTGAGTACACTCAAAATAATGATGGCCTTAACCTCCATATTTGTAACAAGTACCCTTAAAGATCACCTTCCCTATCTTCTTCTTCAATTCCACAGGTTTTGGTTCATCTTTTGCATCCATTAGTTTATCCTTCATCGAGTGATCAACCTTCTTCTTTCCTCAGGAGTTACCATTCTATTTCCTCTTCAACTTATCTTTTGCCTTCAGTGCATACTGATAAGCATCCTCAACTGATTCAATCCTCAGCATTCCAAGCTCATCCTAAATATTGAATTTCAACCCATTCACATACCGAGCTACCTTTTCCTTACCAAGCTCCCAGTGTCTAGACTGAATAGTAAGTTTGTAGAACTCCTCAATATAATCTTCAATAGTTAGATCCTTCTATTTTAGATTTTGCAACTTCTTAAACAAGTCAAGCTCATAGTCAGCAGGTATGAACTTAGCTTTCAACTTTTTCATCATCAACCTCCACCGATTGATCTTCATTTCTCCTTCATCCTCTCTTTCTCTTTGTAGTTCCTTCCACCAAAGAGAAGCATGGCCTTTCAACTTTGTCTATGCCAATCTCACCCTAAGAGGATCTTCAATTTCTTCTAGCTCAAAGAAATCTTCCAGTTCACTGATCCAGTCAATCAAGTCCTCAGGCTTCAGAGTACCAAAGAAATTAGGGACTTCCATCTGGTAACTACTATTCAACCAAGCTCCAGATCTATGCAACCGACTAGTTCTATCTTCACTAGATTTGTCTCTTTGGTCATCACCACTAGATCTAGTAGTTTCAAAGTCTTTGGCATCTTCTTCATAGCCATCTTCAGTACCAACATTCTGAGGTACACCACCAACAATTCTTACAATCTCAGCAATCATGTCACTCTTCATCATCTCCATCTCAGATCTGAAATCTAATTTCACCTTATCAGTAATCTTTGATTCCATAGCATCACAAAGATCTACAATTTCTCTAGGGTCCAATCTTCTCAGAGGCATCCTTCAAGATCTTTGAAAACCAAAAACAATAAATCACCAACAAGGTTCTGGTGCAAACTATCTCGGTGCAAAGATCAATTCACATAGTCAAGATCAACTTGCTCTAATACCACTTGGTGCAGTGTAGGTTGGAGGATCCAGTTAAGGACTATCCAAACTGGCCACAAAATGAACACAATGCAGAAGCACACACAAGATCTGAATCTTAAATCCAAATTTCTATTAACATGCCTAGTTGTAAGGCCTTCTAGGTTAGGGTCAATTAAAAATAGAGAGTAATTCTGCAAGATTATAAGATTCAGCTTACAATCAAAAACAACTAGTTTAGTTTTGAGACAAATCAAATGCTGATGGAAACCCTAAGGTAGATCTAAACTTGTGCTTTGCAAAGCCACCAAGCAATCTCCTCGGTTCCAAGCCTCAGCCACTAGCTCTGTAATTAAAGACTATCAGACTAGAAATCTGATCTGCAAGATCAACAAAGATCCTTCCACAACTTCACCAACTCCAGCTTCTCTAGATTGGTTACTTCACCATCGATCTTCTCCTCCTCGCTCTACCTTTAGATGTCTAAACCACTGCCCAAACATCCCTTTAAATACAAATCTCTAATAAATAATTCCTAAACCAGTCGGCTTCTACTACAATAATTATTAAATGCAAATAATGGTTGGCTCTCAAATAGCCTTACAAACATTTAATACAACATTTCAACCTCCATATCCACATAGGAGAATACAAAAAAATCTACCAACAATCATTACACCAAGTCAACCCAACAAATCACAAAGAACTCCCATCGGTAGACTAGGACTACCAAGCAATAGATAAACTACCGAGTGCTAGAGAATTCACCGAGCATGCCAGGCATCACTGAGCACTATGTCAATAGAACACCCTAAGCATTTCTGAGTAACACTTTCACTGAGCATCAGAGAATACCGAGTTCCTTCACTAACCGAGCTTCCTTCCTTAACCAAGACCATCGGTTAAAGCTGTAACCAAGTAACACCGGCCAAACACAAACACCTTATGTAGTTTCACCGAGGACAAAGAATGCCCCAGCCTAATCCTTGGATGCCCCTGCATCAGTCTATAATAAATATCTATAATAAAGCCTACAAGATATATATATATAACGAAAGAACAAATAAAACCAAAAGGCCTAAAAATAAAGACAAGAAAAGAACATCCTAACAAAAAATAAAAGAAAATAAAATAAAAGAAAAATAATCACTCAAAAAATAAAAAGCCATGAGAAAAAGAGCAAACAACCAACTAAAAGAGTAAAATAGACAAAAAAACAATAAAAAGAAGGGGCCAATCAACCAAAAAACTAAAAGCACACAAAGAAAAAAAGAAAAGAGAAAGGACTAAACAAGACAAAAATGAAAGAATACTCGCAAACAACCATCCCAAATAAAACTAGAAAGCACAAAGAAGGACAAACACCAGTAGGAACCAAAGCACTAGCAAACATGAGAATGAACCCAAGAAGAAGAAAACTAAAACCAACAAAGGAAAGGGCCCACACAAAAACCTCTAAGAATGAGGATGACGAGAGCAAAAAATAGAAGAACAAGAAGCACAAAAAAGGAAGAAATAAAGAGCACCCAGAAATATGCAAGAGCAAGCAAAGAAAAGGGAACAAAATGACCACAAAGAACAAAGAAAGGAGCTAGCACAAGAGAGGGGGCCAAGAAATAATCAATGGTGATGGAGGTTGTCGAGCATGCCTAACAAAGGTTTCCAAGAAAGGCTAATGGACCACCCATCATCTCAATTGAGGTTAATGGGATGGTGGTTAATAACAATGGCCTCCTTAAGCTTCCTCTTGAAGTAGTTATCCTCCTTAGAAAGGATTTGTGTTCTCTCCAAATAGATGTGATGTTTGGTGGAAGAAGAGTGCTCAGCTAAAGTGGACTTGTGGAACCTATCATACTTTATATCAGCACGGTGCTCATAGATTCTAGTGAGGAAAGAGTGACATGTTTCACCTATATAGGGAATGCCACATGAGAACACAATCTTATAGACTCCAAAGTCTAGAAGTGAGTCTTTGGGGTCCTTGAGCAAGGGAACACAATTTCTTAACTTGGAAAGGGGTTTGAATGCAACGTGAAGGCCCTTTCTAGTTAAGATTTTGGAAATTTTTTGGGAGATGCCATCCACAAAAGGAAGGGAGACATTCACAAGAGGTGGAGACTGGGAGGGGTTAGGACTAGTGCAGGAACTAAAGGAGGCCTTGGCTCGGTAAAGAGCCCTAGAAATTTTCTTATGAGAATACCCATTTAACATGAAGACCTGGTGAAGGTGGGTAAGCTCCTGGGTTAAGTTTTCATCATCACAAATTCTAAAGGCCCTTAGAGTGAGGGTCTTAAGGATGCCAACCTTTGGGCAAGGGTGGTGGTGGGAAGACGAGTGGAGGTATAAGTCATTATGGGTGGCCTTGCGATAAACATGATGACCAAAGCTACCATTGGGCTTCTTGATGAGAAGAATGTCAAGGGTAACTGGTTGTTCGACTCAATCTCCTTGGTGAAGGAAATTTTGGGGGCCAAATTGTTGATGTGTTGGTGGAACTCTTCAAGTTTTTCAAGCCCATGTGGCCAACAAAAATTGGTTTCATCAACATATCACTTCCACCATCTAGGTTTGAGGGGAAAGGAGTGGAGGTCCATCTCCTCAAAATGCTCCATATAGAGGTTCGCTATGACAGGGGAAAGGGGGGAACCCGTAGCCACCCCATCACCTGCTCATAGATGACATTTTGGAAGGAGAAGAAGGTAGATCTTAGGCACAACTCTACCAAGTCAGAAATCTCATCGCCAACCTTATGCTTAATAATTTGAATAGATTCACAGATAGGAACCTTGGTGAAGAGAGAGACCACATCAAAGCTAACCAAAATATCACTGTGTTCAAACTTGGCATCCTTGATAAATTGGACAAAATGGAAAGAATCTTTGACAAAAGAGTCAGACTTTCTCACCAAGGGGGAGATTATCTTGGCAAGGTGAGAGGCTAGAAAATAAGTTGGTGACCCAATGGTGTCGACAATGGGTCTCAAAGGAATACCTCCTTTGTGAATTTTAGGAACCCCATAGATGTGAGGAGTTACTTCCTTAGATGATACCAGTTTTCTCTTGGTTGCATCATCAAAGGAGGATTTTGACACCACAAGTTTGACTTGTTTTAAGATCTTAGAGCACAGGTTCCGAGAAAGGATCTTGTAGCTACTAGGATCTGAGAGCAAGTCAGGCATCTTGGAAATGTAGTCCTATCTATTCATAATGACGGTGGCATTTCCTTTGTCAGCTTTGGTGATTATGATGTCATTATTGAAAATTAAATTATTGAAGGTAAGCGACTTGGCTCTAGGGATGTTGCCTCTGGGTGGTTTGGCATGCTTGAGAGTGACAACACAATCTTGTTAGATTTCTTTTGTAACATTAGAAGAGAGAGAAAAAATAGCATTCTCAATGTCTAGGAGAAATTGAATGTGGGGGATGTAATGAGGGGCACAAGCAAAGTTAAGACCCCATTTTAAAAAATTGAAAGAAAGGGGGTCAACGGTAGCATTAGACAAGTTGACCACCAACTTGCTCTCCCAATCATGCACCAAGCATGGAGAAGGAAAAGGAAAAGGATGGAAAGAGGAACCCAACCCTACGCTTGGGGGCCATCTAGGGAGAGATTCACCATGGTGGGGAGAGTTAGGTGACACATCTAGGTGGCACCTATCACAAGGATAGGGTTCAAGAATAGGGGAAGAGGAGGTTGGCCCCGACTCCAAGGAGGACAACATGGAAGAGGTAGAAAAATAGCAAGAGGTAACATGAGATTCAAAGAAAGACTTAAGAAGGGACTGCTCCATGTTACCAATGTTGAGAGGATGTCTAACTACCAAGGGAGGGGCTCAATGAGAAATCTACATCTGAGAGTCACCCTCAGTGCAATTAGTGCTAGACTTGAAAATCATGTCAGGAGAACAAATGGGATAGGAGAATGCACCTAAAAACTCTAGCAAGGAGTCATTTCAAGGAGAGGACCATTGGAGGTTGGTAACCCATGAGCTAGAGCTAGAATGATCCTCGTGTGTAACAAGACAATACAACAACTTCTCAGAAACCTCTGGCAAGGAGCCATTGCAATGAGAGGGTCATTTGATATTGGAAATGATTGAGCTAGAACCAGATTGGTCCAAGTGCATAATGGACTGATGGAACAACGTCTCTAGTGAGCTAGAACTAGAATGATCCAAGTGCGTCATGGAATGATGCAACCATGTCTCTAGGAAGTAGGCTGAAAGATGGCCAGATGGTGCATTTCCATATGAGCGGGCTCAAGAGGAATGCAAAGAGAGTGCACAGACACCCCTACAAGACCATCATGTTGGTTAATGCAAGGGAGAGCCAACTGGTTAGCAATGGGTACTTTCTCACCATTGGAGGCTGGCATAGGAGGGGGCTGAATAGAAGAAGACAAGTCAACAACACCTTCAGTAAGATTAGGCTGAGGAACCCTAAGGGGAGAAGAGGAAAAATGTTGGGAGTGTAGAAGAGGTGGCACAGGGGAAAAAATTGGCAGAAGCACAAGATGAGTGAGCATAGGAAAATGGTTGTGAGAAGAGAAGGAAACCTACCATCTATGTGACTTCTGTAAAAGAGAAAAGAACTTCTTCTTTTTCCTCTTAATTCACACCTCTTGTCGGCCTATAGCTCTGGCATAGGAAGACGTATCTAGTCAAATCCATAGGTCTAGATGCAGTGAAGAGGCAAGCTCCAGGTGAAGGGGCAATAGTCTAGCATTAATATGGTTGATCACCCTCATGGTAGACTGAATGATAGATTTGAGTAGGGAGAGACCAACACAGAAGAAAATGTTCTTTTTATGCATGCTCCAAAGATGGTGTGTGATTTTAACAAAACAAGGGATCAAATTAGAGTCTCTGCAATGCTAGGGAAAGGCTAGGTCTGCAACTTTTTTCATAAGCTTGATCCTTAACACCTCAAACTTCTTAGATTTGAAACATAGTTCCCTCCCATGAAGTGTATCGATACCTCTTGTTGTTTTTCTACCTCCTCCATGTTGTCCTCCTTGTAGTCATGACCAGCCTCCTCTTCCCTTGTTCTTGAACCCCATCTTCATGATAGGTGCCACATAGATGTGTCACCTAACTCTCCCCACCATGGTGAATCTCTCCCTAGATGGCCCCTGATCATAGGGTTGGGTTCCTCTTTCCATCATTTGCCTTGTCCTTCTCCCCGCTTGGTGCATGATTGGGAGAGAAAGTTGGTGGTCAACATTTATAATGCTACCATTGACCCCCTTTCTTTCAATTTTTTAAAATGGGGTCTTAACTTTTCTTGTGCCCCTCGTTCCATCCCCCACATTCAATTTCTCCTAGAAATTGAGAATGCTATTCATTCTCTCTCTTCTGATGTTGCAAAAGAAATCAGGAAAGATTGTGTTGTCTCTCTCAAGCATGCCAAACTGCCTAGAGGCAACATCCCTAGAGTTGAGTCACTTGCCTTCAACAATTTAATTTTCAATAATGACATCATTATCACCAAAGCTAACAAAGGAAATGCCACTATTGTTATGAATAGATAGGACTACATTTCCAAGATACTTGACTTGCTCTCAAATCCTAGTAGCTATAAGATCCTTTCTCGGAGACCATGCTCCAAGATCTTAAAACAAATCAAAGTTGTGGTGTCAAAATTCTCCTTTGATGATGCAACCAAGAGAAAATTGGTACCATCCAAGGAAGTAACTCCTCGCATCTACAGGGTTCCTAAAATTCACAAAGGAGGTATTCCTTTGAGACCCATTGTCGACACCATTGGGTCACCGACTTATTTTTTAGCCTCTCACCTTGCCAAGATAATCTCCCCCTTGGTGGGAAAGTTTGACTCTTTTTTCAAAGATTCTTGCCATTTTGTCTAATTTATCAAGGATGCCAAGTTTGAACATGATGATATTTTGGTTAGCTTTGATGTGGTCTCTCTCTTCACCAAGGTTCAAATCTATGACTCTATTCAAATTGTTAAGTGTAAGGTTGGCGATGAGATTTCCAATTTGGTAGAGTTGTGCCTGAGATCTACCTTCTTCTCCTTCCA
>BSBK01004989.1:220000-325242 GCA_027943335.1 Chamaecyparis obtusa | reverse complement strand
TGAAAACTCTCTGTTTTGAGGCCCATAAATTGATCTTTTTATAGAATCTTGACCATAAAAAAAGAGAGTGATGGAACTCAATCCTCTTTGAATGAGGTCCCACCTGCTCTGCTTTTGGGTCACCGCACTATATAATGAAAGTGCTCATTATTGGCCACTTCCTTCACTGTTGTTTAGGATATGCTCAAGAGACCTACTGCCATTTTTTGGATACTGTCCAAAACAACACCCAAATCAAGGGGAGCAGTATGCAGCACAAGGGGATGGGAATAATATGAAAAAGAGTGAATTTAGTACAATGAGGAGGACAACAGAGATGCCTTTAAAGGGTAAAACAACAAATATAAGATTTTATAATACCATTTCAAATATGATTTGTTTTATTACAAATTAGAAGTATCAGGCTTGTCATGTTCATCTTTTTCTTCATTTCCTACAAACTCCATTTGAAAAGGAACACACCCTTCCTCCATGAGATAACTTTTCCACCAATCCACTTCTGAAGCATTCACAAACCCTATCCACTTTTGGAGAAAGGATCACTAGTTTTACAATGTCTAACCTAGAAGAAAGAGCATAATTATTCTCATTTGCATAGCCCACTAGATAAGGAACACAAATTGTGGCTTCAACTAAACCATTATATATCTCTTTCAAAGAGCTATATAACAAGGGTGTTTAGGAATACATACAATATTGAATGCTTGGAGCAAGGAAAAAGATGAAATGGATACACTAGTGATAGATAACAAGGTGTTGACATTTTGGTTTTCCATGGGAGACAAAGTGAAAAGATGTATGGTAAGTGAGGCAAATTCATCTTCTACCACAAAGTCCCTATTTAATTCAAAACCAAATATAACACAAAAGCCATTCCTATTTTGTATAGTTTCTCCACACATATTTAGCATAGAAGTTTCTAGTTTAATTCTAGAAATAGTTTGTAAAGTGTCTGGTTCATGTGTGTGAGCCTACTTCATGTGTGTGGATTATAAGCATGCACTGTCAGAGTGTCTGAATATTGAGTGTCTTATTGCTATTGCTATTGTTTAATTTTGGGATTGTTGATATAGGTGCATTATTGAAATCGGTTTGATGGCTCTGATCAATGTGCCAAGTTGTCGATGTGGTGGTGGGCAGTGCTAGTTGAAGATTTCACGGTCAGTGGAGAACCCTGGATGACAATATTGGTGTTGTCCAAACAAAAAAAAGGTTGCTAATGTGTATATATTTAATGTTTGTAATGTAACTACTATTTATTATATTTAATGTTTGTAATGTAAATAGTATTCAATACTAATGTAGATTGGGCATCGCAGGGCTATCATGATTGTGGGTACTTTAGATGGGTCGATGACAACCCATCTACATCTATTCACCCATCTCCAATTATCCATGATCCAGACATCCACCCATCTCCACTCATCCACAATCCAGGATTTGAGTGCAATAGTTGTCAAGCTAGGACAAACGAAATTAAATTTTCACACATCTACTTATATTGCTATAAAATAATGTGCTATAACCCTACAACAACTCAAGCAACTAAAAATAGGTCCAAAATCCAAGGTAATATAATTTGGTTGTGAGACACCTGCCTATAAATTTTAGACCTTATAAACTTTACAAAATATCCTTAAAGAGTGAAAATCTTAGTAGAAAATATTGCAAGGTTACATATAGAAATGTTCATAACACACTTACCTTTTACGAATCTAATATTGTGTCACTAAATAGGACTATATACATAAGAGGCATTCAAGTTTTTATGAAATGAGATTTTCTTAGCCAACACAAACTTAGCTTAAGATAGATTCCTTCTATTACAAAGAATCTCTCTACTTCATACCTCCATATTCCTGCTAGCAATTTCATCCATTTGTTGAAGATGTTGCTACCTCCCGTGCTCATCTTCCTTGAATCAAAGATGAAGCTTGACCACTGAGAAAATACACCGATTCTGGAAATGCCTCAATTGTTTTTGAAATTCTAAAGCTTCAGCCCTATATGTTGTTGTTGCTTCCCTACCATGCAAGAAAAACAAGACAAAATAATTAATATGCATTAAGCTAGTGACACAGCTAAGTATGAAAAATGCTCCAAGTTATGATAAAATTGTGAAAATAATTTAAACTTCAAAATTCTACATCTCTAACAAAGAGCCACAATGCAATGATGGTTGTATATAAATTTTCATGCAAACTAGTTCATTCAGAGTGGTAAAATATGATTGCATCCACATTAGTTAAACTACCTACAGTTTTTGAAATCTATGCTAGATCGATCATCTTGACTTTTTTGGAGAAATTTTTGCTTCAGTTCTAAAAATAAGACTCAAATAACAAGTTCTGTACAAAATTTGAGACATTACTAATTGAGGACAATGTGTATTTTTATGGCACTGAAAGTTTGTGTCTTACAGGCAATGTGCAAGACTATTTATCAAAATGGTTTTATGAAAGTTCCAAGCTATATATGTTATAGTGGAGACAACATGATAATGTACACTCACTGTAAGGACAGTCACAAATGAGGACATCTCACAGTGACTGTCCCTTGTGTGATTGCCACTTGAATGTATTGCTATTCAGCCACATTAATGCTTTTTTCCTTCAACAAATGAGGACAGTCACTCTAAAGACAACATGATAATGTACACTCACTGTAAGGATAGTCACAAATGAGGACATCTCACAGTGACTGTCCCTTGTGTGATTTCCACTTGAATGTATTTCTATTCAGCCACATTAATGCTTTTTTCCTTCAACAAATGAGGACAGTCTCTCTAAAGACAACATGATAATGTACACTCACTGTAAGGATAGTCACAAATGAGGACATCTCACTGTGACTATCCCTTGTGTGATTGCCACTTGAATGTATTGCTATTCAGCCACATTAATGCTTTTCTTCTTCAACAAATGAGGATAGTCACTCTAAAGACAACATGATAATGTACACTCACAGTGAGTGTACATTATCATGTTGTCTTTAGAGTGACTATCCTCATTTGTTGAAGAAGAAAAGCATTAATGTGGCTGAATAGCAATACATTCAAGTGGCAATCACACAAGGGACAGTCACTGTGAGATGTCCTCATTTGTGACTGTCCTTACAGTGAGTGTACATTATCATGTTATCTTTAGAGTGACTGTCCTCATTCTGTAAGTGTACATTATCATGTTGTCTTTACAGTGACTGTCCTCCTTCAAGTGGCAATTACACAAGGGACAGTCACTGTAAAGACAACATGATAATGTAGAGAAACGTTGTCATTTTTATTTTCAATAGCGCTGAGAGAGGTTCCCTCCGTGAAATCACAGCTACAATTTTTGAGTACGTTGGGTTTATTTTTCTTTTGTCATTATTATGTAATCTGGTATTCAGCTGTCAGAGAGCTAAAATACCCAGAAATGAGGACATATCTATGTTGAATTTATTGTTAGCAGCTTTGGTTATTTAGAATGCTTCCCCACAATACTTAATAGGATGCATTTGGTTTTCAAAGCTTTCACTGACTTGGATTCAAGATTCTGAGACTTTCATGTGCCTTGCTTCAGTTGTTTCCACAAACAAATCGCGTGCCTTTTGTATGCTTCCACATTTTATATACATGTCCATCAGGGTAGTCACCACCACTATATTTGACAAAAACCCATCTTCAATTACTTTTTGGTGAATTTCCCTACCCTGTTCTATGACTGTACCTCTAGTTTTAATGTATAAAAATGACCCAAATTTCAAAGGAAGTATATGATAAATTCCACCTAACACTTCCTAATCCCTAGACAGTGTCTTCTTACACTTTGAAACAAACAATTCCAAAGGGAATTAGCCTCTAGGACTCTGCAACACCCAAACCCACAATTCTTGGCTCTAAACCCTTCTTAACTAGGGCATTCTCAATCACCCAATTCTACACCCTTCAAATCCAAATTAGTGGATGATTCACCATCTCACAAACATTATACAATGTTCCACATTATAACAATCCACCCTTGCTTGGATAGATCACTCACTGCTATACATTAGCATTCAACTCAAGGTAATTTCCCACAGTTTATCCTGTGATCACACTGTTTTCCACAAAACTTTGCCTATGCAATGTCAGTACTTCATAATACAAGTTAGTTATTGTCATCCCATGAATATTAGGCCTTCTATGTTATAGCAAAATCAAAGTAAACTCATTCAAAACGGTTTAGAATGGATGAAAGAAATCCTTCTAACTCATGTATGTGTTAGTTCAAACAAATGAGGATAGTCACTCTAAAGACAACATGATAATGTACACTCACAGTAAGTGTACATTATCATGTTGTCTTTAGAGTGACTATGCTCATTTGTTGAAGAAGAAAAGCATTAATGTGGTTGAATAGCAATACATTCAAGTGGCAATTACACAAGGGACAGTCACTGTGAGATGTCCTCATTTGTGACTGTCCTTACAGTGAGTGTACATTATCATGTTGTCTTTAGAGTGACTGTCCTCATTCTGTAAGTGTACATTATCATGTTGTCTTTATAGTGACTGTCCTCCTTCAAGTGGAAATTACACAAGGGACAGTCACTGTAAAGACAACATGATAATGTAGAGAAACGTTGTCATTTGTATTTTCAACAATGCCGAGAGAGATTCCCTCCACGAAATCACAACTACAATTTCTGAGTATGTTGGGTTTATTTTTCTTTTGTCATTATTATGTAATCTGGTATTCAGCTGTTACATAGCTAAAATACCCAAAAATGAGGACATATCTATGTTGAATTTATTGTTAGTGGCTTTGGTTATTTAGAAGTTTAATTTTATTTGTTCATCTTTCAAGCACAAATGTTTTGTGGACCGTAACGTCTTCATTGTTTCAGGTATGCAATGAAACAGCCCTAACTTGTGACTACCTTCATAGTACTGCAAAACTGAAGAGGGAAAAGCAAGTTAGGATGGAAATAAACAAACTTAAAACTCAGACTTAAGAAAGATGAAGGCAATGCTTCAAAAGGCCGATGCCCTAAACATGGGAAAACATAATACCACCATTAAACGATGCCCTAGTCACCGTATCAATGTTGCCAGCTCCGTACCAGTATGCTGACTGCTCACTTTCATCCTGTAATAAAGGTAACTTCATTCATCATACTTGAAATGGCAGCATACGAACTAAAGCTGATGAACATTTATAAACTAAAAGTTTAAAACTACAAATTACAAATGTAGTAGTTTCATACGAAAAGAACTTGATGTCTGAAATTTACCATTAGAAGTATCCAAAGGAATACCACAGTACTGTTGAACTTGGAGAATCGGAGATGATCTACATAGCAAGGTTCAACAGCTGTAAGGACTGTTACACCATCTTTAACATTTGAATACATTTTCTCCTTGGCTTCTAGTGGATCCTCAAAGACCCCCAATGACGTTTTCCCTACAATTATCAATTGTTTGTCAGTATGAGATATTAATAAATAAACATTAATCACAATATTAGGCAAACAATGTTCTTGATGTCTAAATCTAAATCACAGAAAGCTCTAATAAAGCAGTTCTCAGTTTCACATTAAACTAAGTTTCAATTTCAAATGGTTATAATAATTTTTGCAAGTTATAAGTAGCTGGTTACAGTATATGACATAAAAAGAAAAAAAATCATTTCTATTCTTTTCTTCTTTTTCTCTTTCAACGAAGCTTTTGCACCACACAAATGCATACCAAGAATTTCTCAGGAGGTTTCAAGACCATTGCATACCAAACTTCTTCTCTGTAGATGCTACTGTGTGTCATGGTCCAAACAGGCCCATAAATGTGGTTGAATAACAATACATTCAAGTGGAAATTACACAAGGGACAGTGACTGTGAGATGTCCTCATGTGTGACTGTCCTTATCACAAATGAGGACATCTCACAGTGACTGTCCCTTGTGTAATTGCCACTTGAATGAGGACAGTCACTGTAAAGACAACATGATAATGTACACATACAATGAGTGTACATTATCATGTTGTCTTTACAGTGACTGCCCTCATGTTGTATATTCTTCTCTGTAGATGCTACTATGTGCTAGGGAACTTCTTAGAACTATTGGTATATTCTTAGAACTTGTTACACCTGGGATATTCTTCTTTGTAGATGCTACTGTGTGCCATGGTCCAAACAGGCCCATAAATGTGGTTGAATAGCAATACATTCAAGTGGCAATTACATATATTATAATGTATCTGTCTAGTCCTCATTACTGCTCATAACAGTACAAGTGATATTTTTTTGGGAGTGGGGAAAGGTTCGAGACTTTCACCTGTATGAAGAATCCTTTCTACCTAACACAAAAATGCACCCCATAAAACATCTGATTGGTTCAAGTATCTTTGAACTATTTGGGTCTATTGACAACACCAGACCAGTGTATACAGAATGACTAATTTCATGCAAGACAATGTGATGCAGAGTGGTCAGCAAGAAACTTGGTCTTAAGCCCCAACCCACTTCAAGACACCAAAATGTTACACCTAAGAAATTTAGCCTCTGATTCTATCAGACCAGTTTAAAATCTTTGTACTAGAGGGACTTCAAAGGTTTCAAGATACTTCTAACACCTTATTGACTCAATCCCAACCAAGACCAAATTTCCTTTTAGGGACAAGTTCCCTGATTTTCTACCAAAAGAGACTTTATTGATCCTAGGCTTTGCCAACCCAATCAAACATTTGAAAACTCTTAAGATTCCCTAAAACATGTAGAATCATGCATTGGTTGTGTTCCAAACAACCCAAGACATCAAAATCACAAATAGACGTAGTGACTCTAGTAGGTCTCCAAAACCTATTCTGCAGCAATAACTCTTCAATTTGACAAAGGACCTTATGAACTTATATGTTTTTTGAGTACCCTTTTTGATGTTCTAACAATCCTCCAACTCCCAGATCCTGACTCCACTCCAGCATATCAATGTCCTTATTGAGTCCGCAGACCTAATGCATGCCTTTGGGTGTGGGTTCCAAAACAAGGCATTGAAAATGGGTGCATGAAACCAAGATCAGAGTTTGTAGATGTCCACCATGCTCTAAAGATCTATATTCAACAAGGTTTGATGTCCTTTACTTGCCGCTACCCTCTGATGTTGCATAATCCATCAACTCCTAGTCAAGAACATTGAGATTCTTGACCTAGGGCTTGCTCTCGAAATTCTCTGGCTTAGTATCCTGTTCCAAAGCTTTTAAAATATGAAAATAAACCCCCTTAACTTGCATTTTACAAAGAACAAAGGATATCCTATGGTTTATTTGCAAGTTAAGGCCATTTGAATGCAATAACCCAAAAAATGAGGGTTTGACAGAACAACAGATAAGAAAAAGGAATAACTTTGATATAAGGTGTCTTGAATCTACAAAATAAACTCTCAAAGCATAAGATATAAATACTCTAACTTCCACACTAGTCTGCCCTCCCTTTCACATCTGTACACTGTACAGTGCTTGAAGGAAATGCACAGAAAAGGCTCTGAAATAGTGGCTCTATCTGACAGAGAGTCCATGCTAGGCTTCATGACTAACCTAGAGCACATTCCTTATTATGGAGGAAGTTTGAATGGTGAAGAACTTATGGAATGGATAGAGGACCTAGATAGCCATTTTGACTACAAGTATCTTATTAATAACCATTTTGACTACAAGTATCTTATGGATAGAGGACCTTGATAACCATTTTGACTCATTTAGTATCTTATTGAGCTTCACTTTGTTTCGAGAATATAGTTTAATATTCTCTACTAAACAGGGCCAACCACGTGAAGGTGGAAGCTCATTTGGCCCCACCCCCCTCCCCCTAACATCACTCTACATTCCCCGTTAACATCTAACATTCATTCATTCTTTCAATTATTAATAAAATGTAACATTCAATCAATATCACATGATAACATTCATTAACACATTAGATTCGTTAACACGCAACATTCATCAATATGAAAATAAACACATAATTAGTAAACAAAAATCACAATCATCAATTACATAATTAGTAAACAAAAATCACAATAGAAATATATAAATTACAAACATAAACCATTAGGTGGAATGACATTACCTCGACGATTAATTCTATTATATTCCAACTTCCATAGGCGAGGTGTCATTCTTCGTGGCTTTGATGTAGTCTCTTCTTTCCCATTGAAAAGATGTTTTTCCATACTTCGATACTTATGATTCCTGTGGAGGAAGTGTCTGTACTCATCAAACACCTACTTTCCTAAACTTTTTGAATGACGAGATTTCATCTTTGGACCACAAACTAGACATGCAAATTTTCCCTTTGTTTGAAGACCTACAAGATAATGATATAATTGGATTATTAAATATGTTGATTTTTATAATTAGAATTATCATGCGCAACTTGAATTCACTATAACATACCACAAAAATGTGTTAGCCCTGGGGCATCATGTATTGTCCATACAAGTATTGCATGGAATTGAAATTGTCTTTGTCCTATTGGTCTAGACACGTCATACATAGTGACACCATTCCATAACTCCACCAACTTGTCAATAAGAGGCTCAATATATACATTCATATCTTTAACTTGATATTTACCTACTTGAATGAACAGTAACATTACATAATTATTGTGACCATTTTACTGTAAGATTTGTAAGTACATGTAAATTAATAACTATCAAATGATAAAATACCTGGAACAATCATTGCCAACATAATGTGCTCCCTCTTTATTGACATCCACGGAGGAATGTTATTGTTGATAACAAAAACAAGCCACACCAAGCAAACAGATCTCATCTCTCCAAATGGATTGACACCATCCACTGCCAATGAAAGCCTGAGATTATGAGGTTCTTCTTTGAAGTGTTGCCACTTTTCCTCTATGTGCATAAATGTCGAACCATCCGCAGGGATTCGAATAACGTCATCTCGACTTCTATTGCGTGCATGGTAATCCATAAATTGTGCCAAGCTAGTACACCTGAATAATTGTCGCATCCGTGGAATAATGGGGATGTAATGAAGAACCTTGTGAGGCACCTTTTTTGTTATTCGATCTATTTGATATCTACTCGTATGACATACAGGGCATTGTGTTGCAAATTCATGTTCTTTATAATATATAATATGATCATTGGGACAAGCATGTATTGCTTGATACTCCATTCCAATATCTTTCATAATAGCAGATAATTCTCGATATGAGCGAGGTAGAATATTTGATGGTGGTAACAAAAACTCGCCTATCAATCTACAGCAAAAAATATAAGTTGTTAATATAAACAATATTAGTGGTACATTATTCACCCTTTGTTAACTATAAAGACATATATGACATACCTTAACATACGTGACATTGTTATGTTGGATAAACCATTCATAACCTTCAAGTTCAACAACAAAAATACAACAGAGAGAAGAGTTGTTTGGGAGTCTTTGTATAGGGGCTCGTATGCCTTCTCAAGTAGAGGTACATCGAGGCTATCATCATCATCATGATCAGATCCACTTGGACTAAATGTGTCATGGATCAATGTATTTATACCATCATCTTCAATTGTGTTTTCTGGCGCATGATCATCATCTTCCATGGGATCATTATCTTCACCTTGGATATTCACACCCCCATGTTCCTCCATATCATGTACTTCCCTGGGGAGATCAACCTATATAAAATTGATTAACATAAATAAACCATGATCTTCAACTCATCATCAAGTGATTTCATATGTATATAAATTGTTAAAATGATATAATGAACAACTTACCAGTGGATGATAGTCATGCCCCCCTTCAATGTGACCATTCTCCCTACAATGTCTCTTAACTGTTTTGATTAGCAGTCTTCTACGGTTTAAGCCCTTACAAATTTTGCAGGGACAATAACATTTTCCATCACCTTTTCTTTTCAAGTTAGACCACAATCTAGCGATTGTCTCCCTATTTTGTTCTTCACTTATATTATCTGACATGATCATTCTTCGCAGGAAGCAAAAATTGGGCTATGAAAACTTCGGTCTACAACTTTCAGTGACTAAGCAAAATTGTCAAAAGTACACAAATCTTCTTAGACCTAGTTAAATCCTTTAATATTTTAAAATTCTAGTTAAAATATACATTAGATTAAAAAATATACAATTTTCATGCCTGAGCACGCAGCTACGACTAGTGCAATGGTCTTCTTGCTTAGCTCTAGAAGCTCTCTAGCAATCAAAACATATAAGCTACAAGGCCTAACAGCAATTTCAAAACATATAAGCTACAAGGCAAGACATATTACATGACATGGCAAAAGGATTAAAATATAAATTAGATTAAAATATATACAATTTTCAAACCTGAGCGCGTGGCTATAACTCGTGCAATGGTCTTCTTGCTTAGCTCTAGAAGCTCTCCAGCAATCAAAACATATAAGCTATTAGAATTCATTAACTTTCTGTAATTGGAAAACTCTATTTGATATTAGACCGTAAACTACTACTATTCTCTCCATAAGAACTAAGTACAAAATTCTTTCAAATTCACATCCATGATTCCCTTTAGATTAAAATATACAGCAAAAATAAGCTAAAAGTCTTGTTAAAATATACATTAGATTAAAAAATATACAATTTTCAAACCTGAGCGCACGGCTATAACTCATGCAATGGTCTTCTTGCTTAGCTTTAGAAGCTCTCCAACAATCAAAACATATAAGCTACAAGGCCTAATAGCAATTTCAAAACAAGGGTCATCAAAAGAACCAAAAACAATGTGTGCAAACAATACCTTGTGAAGTGGTATAGACAATTAGAAGATGCTAGTATGTGCTAGGGAACTTCTTAGAACTGTTGGTATATTCTTACAACTTGTTACACCTAGGATATTCTTCTCTGTAGATGCTACTGTGTGCCGTGGTCCAAACAGGCCCATAAATGTGGTTGAATAGAAATACATTCAAGTGGCAATTACACAAGGGACAGTCACTGTGAGATATCCTCATGTGTGACTGTCCTTGTCACAAATGAGGACATCTCACAGTGACTGTCCCTTGTGTAATTGCCACTTGAATGAGGTCAGTCACTGTAAAGACAACATGATAATGTACACATACAATGAGTGTACATTATCATGTTGTCTTTACAGTGGCTGCCCTCATGTTGTATATTCTTCTCTGTAGATGCTACTACGTGCTAGGGAACTTCTTAGAACTGTTGGTATATTCTTACAACTTGTTACACCTGGGATATTCTTCTTTGTAGATGCTACTGTGTGTCGTGGTCCAAATGGGCCCATAAATGTGGTTGAATAGCAATACATTCAAGTGGCAATTACACAAGGGACAGTCACTGTGAGATGTCCTCATGTGTGACTGTCCTTGTCACAAATGAGGACATCTCACAGTGACTGTCCCTTGTGTAATTGCCACTTGAATGAGGAACAAGGAGGAAGTGATACAATAATAGGGGGGTGATCATTTTAAAATGTGTTGGACAACAAAAAATGCTATGCACGGGGTAAAACATGGGCTCAAACCTTAAGAAAACTAGAGACTAACAACAAAGAAAATGTACCTCATGATACTTATTGAGCTTAAAGCATAAATAACCTACTATGTACAAGAAGGAAGGATAAACTATTAATAGAAATGTTTAAGATGGATCCTATTTATCAATATCTCAAAAGGATTACCTTCCATGTTTTCCAACTCAAAAACATAATTTTCTTTGTAGCGAGAAATATAAAAAGGACCCTCCCATAAGGCATCAAACTTTGTATGTTGACTTGGATTGGCTGCTCTTTCATTGTACTTCAAAATCATATCATTTTTCTTAAGAGGGGGATTGCATACCTCTTGTCAAACCCACATTATACTATTCTTTGGTGATGTGTCAAGGCATTATAAGCATTCTCATAAGCTTCTTGTAGATTCAACAATTTTACTAATATGACATTCATCGCACCATCTTCCTCTACTTCAATTAATGTTAGAAGTTGTAGAGCTAGGATTTCCATTGATATAGGAAGAACAACTTCTATTCCATTGGCGAACTGGTGCCGGAGCACCTCACACAACCAATTTGGAGACGGAGATTATACAGACTTTCAGGACAAATCAGAGGGATGGAATACATAAACAGGGTCAACAGGTCAATTGGAGGATCTTAGCACCTTTAATGTTATTAAAATAATGCAATACTTCAATAAGTTTGTAATGATGTCCTTATTAGGACTAAAAGCTTGTTTACAATGGACTGAGATTGTCCAAAGTTCAATAATGTTCTAAGAATCTAGAATAGGCTAGTGCGGAAGTTTAAGTCTTTTGGAAAGTTTAATAATCATAAGAGATCAAAGTTAGTGAGTTTAGTGGTCTTTGGATTAAAATAATTCAATTAATTATAAGTTGGAATTTTTGAATTTTCAAAATCCAACGGTTAGCTAACAATGGAGGGAGTTAGTATTTAGGATTTAGTTAGGCTCAAACTAAGCTCCAACCGATGAAAATTGGTTGGATTAGTTTTTGAGAAGTTATAAAGAATCTTATATATATCTCTATTATGACAAAGAAGGGAGATATATACGGACTGCAACAGTAAGAAATATAAAACTCTTAGTTTTTGCAACTCCATTTATCTTGGAAGTCTTAGTTTGTTTGAACTAACACATACATGAGTTAGAAGGATTTCTTTCATCCATTCTAAACCATTTTGAATGAGTTTACTTTGAATTTGCTATTGCACGGGTGTATGGACTGGTGAAGGAAACAGCGAGCAATAAACTTTAATTTCTGCAAGTTCCTTGATCTTTTAAGTCTCAAATCATTTGGTTTGATTATTCAATTATTCTTGTTATTGAATGAGTTTACTATTATATTGAGACTGCTGTCGCGCCAGTCACTGCTGAAACAGTCATTCTTTTGTCTAGACTTGTCATTGCAGTAGAGTTTTAGAGATAATGAAGATCATCCCATGAACATAGAAGGCCTAATATTCATGGGATGACAATAACTAACTTGTATTATGAAGTACTGAAATTGCATATGCAAAGTTTTGTGGAAAACAGTGTGATCACAGGATAAACTGTGGGAAATTACCGTGAGTTGAATGCTAATGTATAGCAGTGAGTGATCTATCCAAGCAAGGGTGGATTGTTATAGATTGGTTTTATACCTCCCAATTGCATTTGTTTAAAAATCGTTGGAGGTTTTTAAACAAATGCAATTGGGAGGTATAAAACCAAACTCAACCACTTTTGCCAGCATTCTTCAAGCATATGCCAAAATGGGATCTTTAGAACAGGGTAGGGAAATTCACCAAAAAGTAATTAAAGATGGGTTTTTGTCAAATATAGTTGTGGTGACTACCCTGATGGACATGTATATAAAATTTGGAAGCATACAAAAGGCACACGATTTGTTTGCAGAAACAACTGAATCAAGGCACGTGAAAGTCTCAAAATCTTGAATCCAAGTCAATGAAAGCTTTGAAAACCAAATGCATCCTATTAAGTATTGTGGGGAAGCATTCTAAATAACCAAAGCCACTAACAATAAATTCAACACAGATATGTCCTCATTTCTGGGTATTTTAGCTCTCTAATAGCTGAATACTAGATTAAATAATAATGACAAAAGAAAAATAAACCCAACGTACTCAGAAATTGTAGCTGTGATTTTGCAGAGGGAATCTCTCTCGGCGCTGTTGAAAACACAAATGACAACCCGCTTGATTTCACGGAGGGAATCTCTCTCGGTGCTATTCAAAACACAAATGACAACCCGCTTTGTTCAAAACACAAATGATAACCCGCTTGATTTCGCGGAGGGAATCTCTCTCGGTGCTGTTGAAAACACAAATGACAACGTTCCTCTACATTATCATGTTGTCTTTACAGTGACTATCCCTTGTGTAATTGCCACTTGAAGGAGGAAAGTCACTGTAAAGACAACATGATAATGTACACTTACAGAATGAGGACAGTCACTCTAAAGACAACATGATAATGTACACTCACTGTAAGGACAGTCACAAATGAGGACATCTCACAGTGACTGTCCCTTGTGTAATTGCCACTTGAATGTATTGCTATTCAGCCACATTAATGCTTTTCTTCTTCAACAAATGAGCATAGTCACTCTAAAGACAACATGATAATGTACACTTACTGTGAGTGTACATTATCATGTTGTCTTTAGAGTGACTATCCTCATTTGTTTGAACTAACACATACATGAGTTAGAAGGATTTCTTTCATCCATTCTAAACCATTTTGAATGAGTTTACTTTGATTTTGCTGTAACATAGAAGGCATAATATTCATGGGATGACAATAACTAACTTGTATTATGAAGTACTGACATTGCATAGGCAAAGTTTTGTGGAAAACAGTGTGATCACAGGATAAACTATGGGAAATTACCTTGAGTTGAATGCTAATGTATAGTAGTGAGTGATCTATCCAAGCAAGGGTGGATTGTTATAATGTGGAACATTGTATAATGTTTGTGAGATGGTGAATCATCCACTAATTTGGATTTGAAGGGTGTAGAATCGGGTGATTGAGAATGCCCTAGTTAAGAAGGGTTTAGAGCCAAGAATTGTGGGTTTGGGTGTTGCAGAGCCCTAGAGGCTAATTCCCTTAGGAATTGTTTGTTTCAAAGTGTAAGAAGACACTATCCAGGGATTAGGAAGTGTTAGGTGGAATTTATCATATACTTCCTTTGAAATTCGGGTCATTTTTATACATTAAAACCAGAGGTACAGTCATAGAACAGGGTAGGGAAATTCACCAAAAAGTAATTGAAGATGGGTTTTTGTCAAATATAGTGGTGGTGACTACCCTGATGGACATGTATATAAAATGTGGAAGCATACAAAAGGCATGCAATTTGTTTGCGGAAACAACTGAAGCAAGGCACGTGAAAGTCTCAGAATCTTGAATCCAAGTCAGTGAAAGCTTTGAAAACCAAATGCATCCTATTAAGTATTGTGGGGAAGCATTCTAAATAACCAAAGCCGCTAACAATAAATTCAACACAGATATGTCCTCATTTCTAGGTATTTTAGCTCTCTAACAGCTAAATACCAGATTAAATAATAATGACAAAAGAAAAATAAACCCAACGTACTCAGAAATTGTAGCTGTGATTTTGTGGAGGGAATCTCTCTCGGTGCTGTTGAAAACACAAATGACAACCCACTTGATTTCATGGAGGGAATCTCTCTCGGTGCTGTTCAAAACACAAATGACAACCCGCTTTGTTCAAAACACAAATGATAACCCGCTTGATTTCGCGGAGGGAATCTCTCTCGGCACTGTTGAAAACACAAATGACAACGTTCCTTTTTTTTTTTGCACTTATATCCCGACAACGTCGCAATTGCGACGGTGTCGGGCTATATTTGAAAAAAAAAAGCCAAAACCGCTTAACATTTCCCTGTCGTCACAAATTGCCGTCGCAATTTCACCCCAAATGTATTAGTGAAGGTTAAAAACACATTGTTAGGTGTGACCTTGTTAGAGGATTTTAGACCAGAAGTTATCATCCAACCAACAGTCACTTTGGGGTTGATAGGATAACAATGTTCACTCTATGAATGAAACATAAAAAGACTTTCTTAGTCCACTTGGTTAAGAGATTTGACTGTGTATAATGGTTAAATATGTAATAGTAGATGATCTTCCTTGATACAACTTCAATTGTAGTTTACAGATCAATATTCAGCTCATACAAATCTTTCTAATCAATATATCACTTCAGACTCAATACTATATCAACTTACTGTCCATCGGTAGTTACTCTCTATAGCTTAGTAATTGTTTTGTAGTTTGGTTCTCACTAACCGGTATGATCAGAATGCATGAAAACTTATTCACGTGATAATTCTATAGTATCTTCTTCTTCCAAAAATTTTCAACAATGAAACCAATGTCTCTTATATAGACGAGTAAATCATTTTCTTTTTGTCCATCAGATTTTGCCGCTTAATCTCATTCATTGATTTTTCCACTTTAACCTTCTTCAGCTGATGTGTTAGTAACATGTTTCAATCTACTCCATTAGATCTTCCTTGAATTATGTTAGCTGTCGATCTTCATAACAAACCTTATCTATTATCCTGAAATCTAGGTACTTTATAGCTCATCAATTTATCAGCTAAACTAATCCTTTAATTCCTTTTTGTTATGCTCGGTTAACAAAGAAATGCGTCAGTGAACACAAGCTCGGTTAACACTGCACTTAGTATACACTACACTCTGTCGATGTATACTGGAATGCTTTATTTACTAACAACACTACTTTGTGTCTTTCAAATATATTCTTCATCATAGATGAATGCAACATAATAAAGTCAATATCATCAAGTCATAGAATCATCAACAAGTTACTCAATGTATTCTTATATCCTCATCTGACATGTACATCTTCCTCATGTAGATATTTTTTTTCTTCATCTCTTTCACCTTTCTTCAGATGTTTCAGTATAGTAACTTACAAGATAAGTACTATCAAGCTAGTTGACATCAATGATAACATAATATTGATTTAATCATCTTGCATATCTAATTAGCAACTCCTTAGTGATCTTTAATCATAGAATCTTCATTCAGGTTCTAAATCAATTGTATTTCATCAATCTCTCCCTTTGGCATTGATGGCAACTCAAGTAATATGAAGTGTAAAATACACATACCAAACATGTATTCTATAACTCTATGAACAAATGTTGTGTAAGCTCTCCTTGGCTTAATATGTTTAATCACTATGTTACTAAACAACATTATAAAATACAGCTTTGTCATACTGTAGATATGATCTTCAATGTTTTGTTCCTTTCAGATTATCTTTCCCTTAGATAGTTCTCATCGGTGCATGTTCTCAGTCATATTATTTATCTCTCCCTTTGACAACAATGCCAAAGAAACCAATAAATAATCATCTCTGTAGTAGCAAAGTAATTCTCTATTGTCCAATACAATCTTTGTATCTCTGTATACTAATATACCAATCTATTTCAATTCTTCAAACTTAATCACAACCTTGAACATTATCCAAAGTGTGAACTATGCTGCATCAACATGTGTGATCTTCTTGATAATTTTAAGTTGATGCAACATCCAGATCACATTAGTGACCAGTAGATAGGGGACGGACCCTGAGTCTAGTCCTCAAGTATTCAAATGTGTCCTTCGGTAGAGGCTTTGTAAAGATATCTACAAGTTGTTCTTTAGATGTAACAAATTCAGCTTCACTTGCTTCTCTTGCACTTTTTCTCTTAAGTAGTGATACTCAATTGATATATTCTTTATCTTAGAGTGCATCACTAGATTCTTTGAAATATTGATAGCACTGGTGTTGTCATAGTATATAATCACCAGGTCAATGATTACCTCATTCATTCCTTCCAACACTTGCTTAATATATGCAATGTTTGAGCAATTAGTAGTAGTAGCAACATACTCTGCTTCAACTGTAGACTGAGAAATACAAGCCTACTTTTTACTTGTCCAGGTTACAAGTCTTTCACCAAAGAAGAATGCTCCTCCGATGGTGCTTTTTCTGTCATCCACATTTTCAGACCAATCAACATCAGTATAGACCTTCAGTTCAAACTTACCTTCCTTAGGATACCATAATCCATAATCCTCTATCTTTTTCAAGTATCTTAAGATCCTTTTAGTAGCAATCATGTGTGATTCTCTAGGGTTAGCAAGAAATCTAGCAACAATTCCCACAACATGTGCTATATCTGGTCTACTGTGAACTACATACATTAGCTTACTAATCATGGATCGGTAAAGTCTCTAGTTTACCTTTGTAGTTTCATCTTCCTTTGTTAGTTTACATCTAGTAGCCATTGGTGCTCCCATAGGTTTAGCATCTTCCATGCCAAATATCTTCAAGACTTCCTTTATGTACTTATATTGTGAGATGAATATCCCATCACTCTGTTGAATCACTTGTAGTCCTATAAAGAATTTAATCTCTCCAAACATAGACATCTCAAACTCTTTCTCATCTCATCAGAAAAAGATTTACATACATGATCTTGACCTCCAAAAATAATATCATGATCAACAAATATCTCAGCAATAATAATAGTGTCATCAGTATCACCTTTCATGTACAAATTGTTGTTCTCGTTAGTTCTAACAAATCCAATACTTAACAAGTAAGTATGAAACCTTTCATACTAGGCTCTTGGTGTTTTCTTCAAACCATGTAAAGCTTTATGTAATCTACATACCATGTCTTTGTTGTTTGGATCAATGAATCCTTTAGGTTGTTCTATGTAGACCTCTTCTTCAAGTATACCATTTAGAAATGTTGACTTCACATCCATTTGATAAAATTTAAATTTCTTTTGTGTAGCATATGCAAGTAGCATCCTAAATCCTTCCAATCTAGCAATAGGTGCAAATGTCTCACCATAATCAATGCCTTTTTCTTGTGCATATCCCGTGCATACCAATCTAGCTTTATTTCTTCTCACCTCACCATTTTCATTCAGTTTGTTCCTGAATATCCACTTAGTACTGATAACATTCTTATCTTTAGGTCAGGGTACTAAGGACTAGGTTTTTTTCTTCTCTATTTGTTCTATTTCCTCTTTCATTGCATTAACCCATTCTTCATTCTCTAATGCAACTTTCACATTTTTTGGTTCTAATTCACAAACTAGACATGTACCTTGTCTTGCTTTGCTTCTTGTCTGCATGCTAGCTTGTCTATCTCCAATAATTTGTGTCTCAAGATGATGTCTTCTGACAAAACTAGCCAGTACTTAGTTTCTTCTTTCTTGTTCATCCTATTTAGATTCATGTGCTTGCTTGGTAGCTCCATCTTGTTTGTCGGTTTCCCTTTCCTGTTCCTCAGGGTTATTTTCCTACTGACCGGTTATCATAGGTTGTGACTTTGGTAGATAATTAGGATGTTCAATGTAAGTGAATCTACCATAGTCTTTTGGTTCCTTTCTACTTTCCTCTGTGTTCTTGTCATCAAACTCATCAACATGGACATTAGTACTTTCAATTATCTTATTTGTAACCTTATTCAGACATTTATATGCTTTACTCTTACTAGAATATCCTAAGAATATTCCATCATCACCTTTATAATCAAATTTCCCATTTCTCTCATCTTTCAGAATAAAACATTTGCTTCCAAAAATCCTGAAATAACTTATAGTAGGTTTGTGTCCAAACCATAGCTCATAGGGTGTCTGGTTGGTGTCCTTCTTCAGTTGTACTTAGTTAAACACATTTATAGTTGTACTGACAGATTCCCTTCAATATGTCTAAGAAATATTCTTTTGCAACATTAGTGTTCTTGCACAGTCAATTATTGACATGTTCCTTCTTTCAACAATTCCATTTTGCTGAGGTGTCCTCAGTGCAGAGACCTATCTTTTGATACCATGCTCATTAAAAAAATTAGTAAATTCATTAGAGATAAATTCACCTCCTTTATTAGATCTTAAGCATTTTAATTATTTTCTAGTCTCTTTTTCTACCTTTGCCTTATACCACTTAAACATCTTAAATGCTTTAGATTTTTCTTTTAAGAACATAACTGTCATCAATCTAGTATAGTCATCAACAAAAAGAATAAAGTATCTATCACCATAATAACTCTTAGTTCGCATAGGACCACATAGGTCAGTATGAACCAACTCAAGTATCTTCTTTGTTGAGTAGTCTTTTCTTTTGAAACTAGACTTAGTCATCTTACCTTTCTGACATTCATGACACATAGCATGATCAAGTTTTGACAAGTTAGGCAACCCTCTAACTCTTTTCCTCTTACTAATCTTGATCATGTTATCAAAGTTCACATGGCATAACCTTTTATGCCATAACCATGCATCTTCATCCTTCATTAATAAACAAGAAGACTGATCAATATCAAGATAAAATAAATTACCTCTAGATTGTGTACCGGTTTCGACAAGTCTTCCTCCATCATCATAGATTTTTACCTTTTTGTTCTCAAAAGCAAGTTGGTGGCCTAAATTGTTCATTTGTGCCACACTTAAAAAATTATAGTTTATTCCATCTACCCAGTATGCATTTTCACATTTTATTCTATCATTAATCATTAGTGAACCTTTACCTCTTACTGTACAGGGTGCATCATTTCCCATCCTTATAGATCCTCCGTCGTATTCATCAAGTAGATCAAATTTCTCTACATCAGTAGTCATATGATGTGTATAGCCACTATTTATGATCCATGTATCATTTCTACTTACTTTAGAGACAAGTGTTGTTTCTTCATGTTTCTCTTCTTCCTCTGAGTCATCTTTCATAGCAACAAATACTACTTCTACATCATCATCAGTATCAGATTCAGATTCAATATCTTTGGCTATGTAACATGCCTTTTTCCCCTTTTTATAGCTATCTTGGTTATCTCTGTTGTGTCGGTAGCCTCTATTGACTCTTCTCCCATAGCTTCCTTCAGATCGGTCTTTGGATCTATCATCATCTTTCTTATTTGGACATCTAGCAGTGATGTGGCCAACTTCTTTACAATTAAAGCATGCCAAATGTAGCTTACCTCTATACCTTCCTTTACCTTTGGGTAACCTTCTAGCCATAAGAGCTTCAACCTCATCAAGTTCATCATCGGTCTCACTATCACTATCATTATTCTTATTATTCTTGCTACTAGATTTACCAATCTTCAAAGAAGACATGAAAGCGGATTCAACCGAAGGTACAAAGCTATTGCCAAAGTTATTCAATTCAAAGGTTGCAAGCTTACCAATCAGTGTGTCAAGAGTAAGGTTGGATGTAGCTCTTGTTTCATGAATTGTAGAGATCCTGATTGCATAAACTGGTAGTAAAGTTCTGAGAATCTTGCTTATCACTATTTCATCCTCAATAATTCCATCTGATGCTCTAATAACATGTACAACCTCTTTTAGTCTATTTGTGTATTGCACAATGTTCTCACCTTCTTTCATCTTCATATCATCAAATCGACCTCTTAGGCTTTCTGTTCTAGCTCTTTTAACATTCAAATCTCCACTATATATTAGAGTTAGTTTATCCCACATGGCTTTGGCAGTAGCGCATCCCTTAATGTCTTCAAATTTAGCATCAGTATAGGCAGCAACAAGTTCCATCATAGTAATATTGTGTTCATGCCTATCTTTAATTTGATCAAGGGTTAAGAGACCAAGTTTTAGTTCAATGTAGCCATTCTACATCAGTTCTAGTGTAGAATTCCTAGTTCCAGATATGTGCAACTTCATCCGGCTTTGCCATATTGTGAAGTTCTCTTTGTTCAACTGATTCACCATAGCTCTGATACCAATTGTTAGAATAACTAAGAGGGAGGTGAATTAGTTATCCAGTGTCCCAAAACAAATACTTCACTTTCTGCTACTCAATAAACATAAAATATTTTCATTGTTTGTGCTTTTACCGATTGTCAGTCTAAAAATTATAGTAGTTATCGATCAAATCTAATATGTAATATGCAAAGTATGATAAAAAACAAATATCACAATCAACACATAACACAAGAGATTTAACGTGGAAACCCTATGAAGGGAAAAACCACCTGGGACCGGCAACCCAAAAATATTCACTCTTCTGAAGTGAGGTCGGTGAAGACCCAACCTTATTAAAGGTTACAAACACACTGTTAGGTGTGACCTTGTTAGAGGATTTTAGACCAGAAGTTATCATCCAACTAGCAATCACTCTGGGGTTGACAGGATAACAATGTTCACTCTATGAATGAAACATAAAAGACTTTCTTAGTCCACTTGATTAAGAGATTTGACTGTGTACAATGGTTAAATATGTAATAGTAGATGATCTACCTTGATACAACTTCAATTGTAGTTTACAGATCAATATTTAGCTCATACAAATCTTTCTGATCAATATATCACTTCAGATTCAATACTATATCAACTTACTATCCACCGGTAATTACTCTCTATAGCTCAGTAATTGTTCTACAGTTTGGTTCTCACTAACCAGTATGATTAGAATGCATGAAAACTTGTTCACGTGATAATTCTATAGTATCTTCTTCTTCCAACATTTTTCAACAATGAAACCAATGCCTGTTATATAGATGAGTAAATTATTTTCTTTTTGTCCATCAAATTTTTTTGCTTAATCTCATTCATTGATTTTTCCACTTTAACCTTCTTTGGCTGATGTGTCAGTAACACATTTCAATCTGCTCCATTGGATCTTCCTTGAATTATGTTAGCCTTAGATCTTCATAACAAACCTTGTCTATTATCCTAAAATCTAGGTACTTTACAACTCATCAATTTATCAGCTAAACTAATCATTTAATTCCTTTTTGTTATGCTCGATTAACAAAGAAATGCGTCAGTGAACACAAGCTCGGTTAACACTATGCTCGATATACACTACACTCTGTTGGTGTATACTAGAATGCTTCATTTACTGACAACACTACTTTGTGTCTTTCAACTCTATTCTTCCTCATAGATGAATGCAACATAATAAAGTCAATATCATCAAGTCATAGAATCATCAACAAGTTACTCAGTGTATTCCTATATCCTCATCTGACATGTACATCTTCCTCATGTAGATATTTATGTTCTTCATCTCTTTCACCTTTCTTTAGATGTTTCGGTATAGTAACTTACAAGATAAGTACTGTCAAGCTAGTTGACATGAATGACAACATAATACATATTTAATCATCTTGCATATCTAATCAGAAACTCCTTAGTGATCTTTAATCAAAGAATGTTCATTCAGGTTCTAAATTAGTTGTAGTTCATCACACTATGTTTTGGAAATTGTATGAGTATTGCTTGATAAATTTCTACACTAGCTCCTCAAATGTTTTGATACATGTGGGTAGTTTTGAGAACCAGACCATTGTTTGTCCACCTAAGCTTTGTGGAAATAACCTCATTAGGTAAGTTTTTTCATGCATGAACTCCATACTTGATGTGCAAAATTCCCTCACATGGTCTTGAGGTTTAGAATTACCTATGTACTTGTCATATTTTGGGATTGTAACATGATGAAGAAATAGTATCATCTTTAAGCCCTTATCCAAAGGTGTGAGGCCTCTCCCCAACCCATCATAGCACTATGGATACATTAGCATTTTGATACCTTATGATTTGATACTTTGATACACCTTTTGATCATTCTGATAGAGACTTATGATATTATGTTTGATGATGATGATTAAATTATGTGGACTATATTTTGATGTGGACTAGGACCTAGAACATATGGTCAATTTTGGTTATACATGCTTAGATATGTGATTTGATGAGAAAGATTTAATCATGATTAGATTTGATTATTTCATGGATTATGCTTTATGTTAGGAATTAGCATGGATGATATGTCATGATGATTTGTGAAGATACCATGTTTAAACATTATGTAATGAAAATTGTAATTAGGAATTGAATGTTAGGAATGGGAACACTGAGAGGGGGGGTGAATCAATGTTCACTATATTTTATCTTTTTACTTAATCTCAAACTGAACTTAAATACTGAAATGAAAATCCACATAAATATTAAACATGAAATCAACACATAACACCAATATGGTTACAGGGAAACCCAAATAGGTCAAAACCCCTATGGGAATTGACACCCACTAATATTTTGTACTTGTGTTTTATGATCCTTGTTAGAAGATCCTTAACCCTCTTAGGAGTATGCTTTATGTTAGGAGTATGTTAGGGGTGTGGACTCACTATCCTAGAGGTCACTATTTAGGTGGTGAAGGCTGCAACCTTCTAATCTTAGATACACACTATATCTGCTGGATGAACTATTACTGAGACATTGTTTGTCTGATCAGTTCCTTTTATGCACTGATACTTTGACCTCTTGAAAAGATCTAATACATCTTATAAAATCTTCACACACTTCTTCTCTACTTATCTTAACTCTATAACAACTCTCTTCCTAATTACAATGGGTGCATCTCATATTTATATGCGCATACAAAACAAATAACTAGGTTGACCCTTTAACTGATTACATACAACACTTCCATTTGAATTGGCTCAAGCGTGTTTACAAATAAACATAATTACATGTCATAAACCTAATTACAATAGGTGCATGGCCTTTACATCATGAGAATATAACCGCAAATCAAAATGCCAACAGTCAGCTGCTTACTCTGTTCTTCTCTGGCGCACACTGGCTGTGTAACTTCAACTGTTTGTAACTTTGTCATACTTTCATATCTGATCATGCGCTCATAGAATAAGCATGAATATTATCTAACCAACTTATCTTCTAGGGAACATATTGTAACTCAGTCGTACACATGTGCATTGATGCTCTAAGCTTCAAGTACTCTGTATATTGTCCAGTCTTCAACACTTAGCCAATTTTTTATGTTCTCATCAAGTGCGCTGACTCCAAACTACTATATGACTTTGTTTCCATAATAAAAACACTATAACAAGTCATATACACTTGTATAGCCAACTTTCCAACAATCTCCCCCTTTTTCATTGATGGAAACAAAGGAATATGGCCAAGTTGCTAACTGTCCCTTAATACAAAAAACTTTTGTCTTATATCTCCCTTATACATAAGCTTCTATCATATATCTCCTTATACATATATATAACCCATATTCTATATATACTCCCCCTTTGACATTAATAACAAAGATGCTTCAAAATTGTATCTACAAATACTTATTGTGAGAGAACATCCAAATATGCTATCTGTAGGTTTTGGATCTCCTTCTTCCAAAATGTGATCAATGAATTTACAATCTGGAGATGGGCGCATAGTGCATACTATAGCTTCTCCATCTTCTCCAAATTTGTGCTAGGACCTTGATCATATGTCACCATGGTGGCATCAATCTCCTTGATATTCTGATTAAGTATATCTAATGAGGCCGCAAGTGCATTTCTTAGCTATGTTTGCCTTTCCCTTATCTTAGACATCTCCTTTTCTGCCTTCTCAGTCTTATCAATCTTCCCTTGATATAAATTGATGCACATGTTTACATCAGTGGAGGGGTCTTGTACTGATTTATTTACACTTTCTATCATTGTTTCTGCTTCTTCTATCTTCTTGAGATAATCATCAGTGAGTTTGTTTTCATTCATACAGTCAGCAATAATTTTTCTGCCTTTTGCTGCAAATTCCTTCAAAGTTGCTTGTCCAACTTTGAGTGAACTGAGGTCAAGTGAGAAGTTGTTGATCAATTCACTTAGCCTTTTCTTCATGTATTTATCTTTTGCAACTTGAGATGTAGATTCTTCCAAGCTGGAAAAACTAGTCTTAAAGGCTATGAGGATGTTGCTAACATCATCAACTAAATTCAACTTAGACACTTACTTGTCTGAAGGTAGTAGACTATTCAATAAGCTGACTAATTCAACAAAAAATGGGTTCCTCATTACCTATTTCTCCTTGGCTTTTTCCATAGCTAAGACACTGAACTTAATTAGGTCTTCTTCTCCCCATGAATCTAAACTAGTTGAGTTAGGTGTCAAACTTGACAACAATGTTGCTGAGGGAGTGATAGGAGTGCTATCCAACACTTCTAGTTTTACTTTTCTTAGAATTTCAATAGATGGCTCATCTATTTGCTCACTTTATTTTATTTCTTCTTTTTCATTTTGTTCTTCTGCTTCCTTTTGTTTTTCTTCTTCTTTCTTTTCTTCTTCTTTTTCTATAAGATTTTCTTCTTTTTCATCTGTTATATCCTCAATCAATACTTCTTCTTATTGATTGGGAGGAGTATTACTACATAATTTCTCAGCCTCTTGAGTGCTTACAAATGCCTCTTCAAACTTTTCTAGATCCATGTTTGTGGCCGCCATAGTGACTTTTACATTGTCAATAAAGATAGAATCATCCTTGAGTATCTATGTTATGGGCGTAGACTTCTCTGCCTCTATGGATGCATCAATTGCATGTGTTGAATCCTATGGACCTGTATATGGTACAATAGTAGTCTTTGACTCTTTTGCAACCATTATGGGTACTTGAGCTATGGGCACAGTAGCTAGATACATGTGCCTATTCATGAAGATCTTCTCAAATGCCTTCTTTGTTTCCTTAGCAACCAATTCATAATTCTTGTCCATTATGTGCAAGGTCCTTGACTTGGTTCTAAGAGTGGTTTCACTAGATCTAGTAATAGAGATTTCTCCTCTAGAGAACATACCTGAAGGGTTTCATCTAGAATCTTTTCTCTTATCCTTAGATTCTCTTCAATAGTCTACCTCTTTTGGAATTCTAAGATATTCCATACATTGTTTGGAATCATAGTCTTCAATTCTAGGACTATCTTCTTAAATTTAAACATATGTTTGAAAATCATTCCATGTATCTCTGATTTGTCAATCTCATTGTATTTCTCATAGAACTTTCCTACTTGATCAATTCTTCCTTCATCAACAATCTATTAGTCCATTTTCTTGTCACAGCAAAAATCCTATGAAAATGGCCTCTTCCCTGCAAATGTTTTTGTAAAAATGTCCTGCCCTATGTTCTTCATGTTGTCACCTTTCTCTAGTCCAAATTGCACGTGCTGAATCCAGAGCATTATTCAGAGCATTATCCAGAGCATTATTCAAGTTTTGAGGTCTGTAGGAAACAATTTCAAAATTTTCCACAGTGTCGAAAACCCACAGTGTTTTTGAAAATCCATGATGTTTTCAGCTTCCCTGCTACCTTTCGGTCTGTCGATAACCCTGTGTGTTTTCGATCTTTTGTTGAAAACCCTCATTGTTTTCGACCTTTGCCTTCCAGCTTTTGTGCACTTGTCTTTTGGTGCTGAAAACTTTGTGTATTTTTGACCTTGGTCTTAACTGCGCAAGTGTGATCTGAAGGTGGGCCCGGGTCTTCAATGGGCTTTGATACGATTGGTTGTCGCATGATCGCATGTCAGAGTTTTCTCACATGCGACCATGTGACTGGTTACCTTTTTATGCTAAGGCCCATCAGTGATGGAGTCTGGTGGTCCCATTGGCAGTGATGTGGCAGCCTGGGGTTGGCTGTCGCATGATCGCATGTTAGAGTTTTCTGACATGCGATCATGCGACCGATTGACATGTGTCCCTGGGGCCCGGTGGTAGTGTTCTATTGGATGTAGCATAGAGATGTGGTGGTCTAATGGCCTTGTTGCATGATCGCAAGGGCCATTTCCATGGCTTGCGATCATGCGAAAAACCCCTTGGTGTTAACTTTATGCAGCATGGCGGTTCCCAATTGGTTGGTAGGCAGGCAACAATGGTGATGTGGTAGTTCATCAGTGGGCCCGAGAGTTTTAGAGGGGAGAATGGGGTGGAAAATCTAGTGGTTGGCACATGATCTCATGGGAGGTGTTAGATCCATGCAATCATGCACCCGCCATTTGATTTTGAAGGCTTGTAAAAGTGAGTCCTGTGGTAGGTGTGACTTGGTAGTTGCAGTGAATAGTGGTGTGACATGTGGTGTATGGCGGGCCCAAGTCTAAGGCATGGCTGTTGTTGGCAGGGCCAAGGCATGGTAAGTAATGGTTTGTCGCATGATCTCATAGCCTTTTTCAAGGCTATGCGATCATGCGACTAACTGCCAGGCTTAGCGGCAGTGGTTATGCAGAGGTAGAGGGGTGCGGCTTGTCACATGTTTGCATAGCCCATCTCTAGCCTATGTGATTGTGTGACTAACTGCTGGACGTCATGGTTACAAATTTCTAAGGTGGGTCCACTATGTGGGTCTTGCCGGCGTGCTTGATTTTGATTAGTCACTGACTGGTGGTGGGGTTGAGGACTTTGCAAAGGGTTTGTGACCGACTGTCGACCACGGCTAAGAGTCTGCAGTCGCATGATCACAAGGGTGAGTTGGGTGCCATGTGATCATGTGACCAGGGATAAGATGAAACCCATTTTCATGTGGCAGTTAAGCTGATGACCATGCATTTGTGCGACTAAGGGCAAATAGTTAAGGAACATAAAGCTTGTGAAATGCATGGTGACCATTTGTTTTCAAATTTTGGTTTTCCTAAGGATCTGTAGTGACCAAAGGTACTAAAATTCAATGCTTTCATGGCCAGATTTGATTGGTTTGGTGGCACTTGCTGTTGTAGTGTGGTCTAGGGTGCCATGAGTGTTTGCAAGGATGTTTTTCCCTATGGTGATGGACAAATTTTGTTGCTCGAGGCTTTTTGCAGAAGTTTTAAATTTTGATGAATTTTCAATTGGTTGGGTAGTTGAAGTCCTAACCCTAGTTACCTGTAGCTTGTTGCATCCTACTGGTTTAGGATTCCAAGGTAACCAGTGTTATAAATTGTTGAAATTTTGACTTTGTAAGGGTTCCAACTTAGAGTTCCTTTCTGGTTCCATGAAAGGTTTTGGCCTGTAGATATTTCTCATTTTCTCTGCATATAGAGTGTTCTTCTTTCCTTGCTGGTTCTGAGAACATAATGCATATTGTAAGTGATTTGTCTTATGTGTAAGAAGTTAATATATTCTTACTATTACCAAGCTATCTCCATTTGAGATTTGAATTCATTGATCATACATTAAGGGTGTTTGATTTGTCTACTTGTATTTCCTATGTGTTTGCAAGTGGAGTTGTCTTCGTAGAGATAACTGGTTCAGGGTTAGTGTTCATGTATGTATGGGCTGAAATATCAAGGATATGTCATGCTTGTCTTCTGGTGGATGCTGGTAAATGTATTATCTGATTCATAGGTCTCTTCTAAGGGGAGGGTTAAAATCCTTTGAATGGATAATAACATGCTTGAATGCATAGGTGGGTGTTAAGTTGAGGTTTGGTCATGGTGTGTGATTGATGTTAGGCATCAACACATTGAGTATATTGTTTTCTTGTTTCATAGCTATCCCTTGCAATATTGTATTTAACTCTATGGCCCAATGGACAAGGCACTGGTCTATGAGAGACTTAGGTCATCTTAGGGGTCCTTTCAATCCATTAAAATCATTTCCATTCAGTCGCACCTTTTCCCTTTCTTGTTGATAGGTTAGGTCTCTGGTTTTCATACTCACTCCATGCAAGTTGGGCTATTGCATGAGATATTGGCTTCATTGAGGTACAAGATACATAGAAGAGTTTGAGAACCATTCCATAGTTAGTTACCTATAGGCCTGTAGTGTGACACAAGTTAATATGTGTGTGCAGATGAGGTATACCTACCTGAGGGATGTGGAGCTCAAAGTGTAGAAGGATCTCTCTTTGATCCTTGTCAGTTGGCCCTTTTTCCTATCAAATTTGGAGTGTTGAGTGATTGTGACACTAGCTTTGTCAATCCTAATGCCAAGCTGACCTTTGGGGAAAAAGAAACACCAACACAATCCTTGTATTTAACACACTGAGACTAGGTTTGAAACTTACTTTGGGAGGAGCTTGAGTCTTCCTTATGTTCCTTGTTACTTGCGAGGATGGATGAATAGTGCTAATCTCTTTCTTCCTCTTAGGCATTGCCTTATACTTAGGAGGAGTATTAAGATCAATAGTTTCTTTGGGACTAGGAGTAACATCAGTTTTACCCTTCTTATCATCTAATTTTTCTATTTTTACCTTCTTCAACTTAGGATCCTCTGATTTTGTCTTTGTCATTGTTGCGCTCTCAATTTCCAAAGAAATCTTCTTTTCCCTTTCTTTGTCTAAGTCTTCTTTTGATACACCATGAATTCTCAAGATTTCTAAAGTAACCCTGGCAAATTTTCTTTTTGTTACTACGCTATTTAGAACGACATCAACTTCTCTAGTTTTCTCTTCATAGGTTCCCCATCTTGGCTCATTAAAGTCTTTAGGGGCTGAAAGCAATACTTGTGCATATTCTTCTAGGACTTGTTCATCAACCTCATATCTGAGTGGATGGATCCACTTTGTCCTTGGCTCAACTACTTCCATACAAGTTGTGTCTGTCACAACCATGAAACAAATAGTATCCTTTTATTTTTCAACAATATTTTCTAGTATTCTATACCTCATCTACATTTTAACCCTAAATGTCTTCAACTCTAGTGTCATCTAATCTCTTAGTGAGCTCTTAGTAGATTCCTTGAAGGATATCTATGGCATAGTAGGAATAGTCTTGTCTAGGTACAAATCAGACACTTTTCCAACAATCTAAAAGTACATATAGATAATTAGAGACCCAAACCTAAATATCTTGATATTGTCATGCTTGATTGCCTTAATGTTATCTATTAACTATGCATGCAAGATCTCACATAGATTAAACTCTCCATTCTCTTTCACAAGTCTTATTGCTACAAGAATTGTGGCTCCAGACACACTGTTTACCCTGCTAGTGTGTTGGAACCTGTAACTGTAGTGCCCAAAATAATTAGACAAAAACACAACTAATTTTTTTTTTAAAAACAAACTATAACATACATCTAGGTCAACAAGGTTGCACAAAAGCCCTATGACGTGAAGCTTTGGAAACTAAGCTCGCTTGGGTAGGTCACCCAATGAAACTTAAGGGGCCATGAGGCAAGTGCTGGCATGCCTCCATGCCCTACATGGTGGAAGTCATTAGGTGATGAGGAAGAATAAAGAAGTTTAAAGGAGCTAACATACTTTCATAGTTTCATGATGTATTGGGATAATACATCTATCCCTAAGAAGTCTCAAGGGTAAATTAATTTGCTAAAGAGTAAAATAATTCAGAAATAACAATTTCAATTATCAACCTAGCTTATACTCATTTAACCTAAGTTTCCTTTTCTGATTAATAATCCTTAAGGAATATCAGTTTCATTAATGCTAAGATTATAATGTTAATTAATAAATTATATTAACATCCCCTAAATTAATTCATGTAAACTTTATGTAGAAGCAAGATAAGGTTTGCTATATTTTTGTCAAGAATAACAATAATTAAATTAAGAAGGGGTATTTATAATTTATTATTATTTTCTTTTCCTTCTCTAGTTAAATCTTTCGTATAAGAAAAATTACTAATACATAATTTATAACTTATCAAATATTATTAACAATAAGTAATGATGAAGGTATATCCAACCTTATTATTTACACAATTATTACTAACGAAAAAGCGTTACCAATGTCTAGAATTATTTTCCCCATAAAAAGATCACTATCTAAAAAGATAAGTTTTAAGTTTATAACTAATTCATTTTTTTTTACTAGCAAAAGAAAATAATATGACATTACGACAAATTCAATTTACATCGACATAATGAAAATATAGTACCATTTCAACTAATACAATTTTCACTAACAAAATGAAAATATAGTAACTTTTCAACTAACACAATGTATAAACTCATAAGGGAAAAAAACTACACTACAAAAAACAAACAAATAATATAATAGTGAATGGGCCCTCCAAACCCTAATTCAAAATTAGGGTTTGGGGCCCTAATAAAACTTATTCAAACCCTAAAATATCTCATTGTTTCATTTTCTCTATGTGTGCAGGTTGAAGAAATTTGCAGAAGATAAACTCAGCCAATTTTCTCTACAGAGTGAGAGGGTGTTCTATGGCAAGACATCCCTTCCTCTATAAGGGAGTCTCTCACATACACACCAAATAATTCCCATTTCCGTGTAGAAGAAGAGGGTATGTTTATTTTGAAATAGACATCTGTGGAAGTTGTAATATTCTCATATCAGACATAGATCTCATAGCTTGTCTCTGTTACATGAATGATGTCACTTTACACAACAATATGCTATTGATTCAGTTGTTAATGTAGTTGAATATACATGTCATAAAATGGTGATGAGCCATTTTATGCAATACTATGCATTTTCTTTTAATGGATCTGGTATACAGATCTTCTATAATAAAAGGGTTTACCTTCATTTTTATATATTAGATCTTCCTATTTCATTTAGAAAGGTGCTTAAATTCCATTGTGCTACCATGTTTTATCTGGCATATTTATTATATTCTTTTTTTTTTACATTTTAATATATATGCTAAGGGCATTTTTTTAATTTTTTTTTATTGGGTTTCAAAACCTAATAGCGCCATGGGAAACCATAGCCACTGCCGTGACTAGCCACGATAGTGGCTATGGTCACTACCAGTGGCCTAGGTCATGACAGTGACACAGTCACTGTTGTGACTAAGTCATGGCAGCACTACTGCCATGCGCGCCTATGATCTCTGAGAAGGCTTCGGCCTGACACAATGCGATCTCCATTTTTTTTAAGTTCAATTTTTTTTAATAAATATATTAAAAGATTACATCAAGCGTTAATACCACAAGATATAATACTATGTATTATATGCTATACGATATTTATCATATAGTATATAATACATAGTATTATATATTATATTCATTATTATATGAGATTCATATATATATATATATATATATATATATATATATTATATACTATTCATTAACATGGGTGGTATATAATATATATTATTATTATATTATAAATTTTATTTTACAGATATAAAATAGAGTTACAAAGTTATTATATTAAGCCCTTCTTGTTATGTATAATATATTTTTATATACCTTATATTATACAACTAATGGTTTCAAAAACAACAGTTCACTGTATATAATAGATTTAGAATGTACAGTTTGATTTCTTAATCAATTCCTTAGAGCATAACTATATAGTTTTCCTATAACCATTGTATAAGAGATTCTCTTTTTTTTTTTAGGATTAAAGTTTCTGTTTGTAAAGTGCACATATTTATAAACTGTGTTGCTTATATAGGTCTGTATGCATGTTCAGTATCTACAATCATTCCAACATGTATTCTAACTTAAAAGATAGGAAATAAAATAATATTGTCTGTGTAAGTACAGAATCTGTTGATACAATAATAATACTAACAGAAGTAATTCCTTTAACTTAATTAAAATGCTTTACTTAAATGTACAAGCAAATTTTATCTTTGAATATCAATCAAAACTTAGACTAATCCATTTTCTACTCATAACCAAATTTCCTTCTATAGATTAATGAAAGACTGATTTAGTAATAAAATTTACTGCTACAGGAACTAACATTTTCAACAATTTCTGGATAAATAAATAAATTAACATTCTAGATTCAAATCCAGTCCACTTAATCAATATAACAGAGAATTGAATTTAGAATGAAATAAATAGTTGTAGAGACCAAAAAATTACTGATTAAATCAATTACATTTACTATGACTAAAACAAAGAACTAAAATAACCAGTCCAATTTCCAGCTCACAAATTTTACAACATATTTGTACACGAAGAACAATGAATAGAGAAAACTCTCTCAACCAAGTACACCTTGTAACAGTCTTTAGGAACTTTCAAATTTATCTTAAGACTTCCAACATGGACTACTTCTTCAAGCCAAAAACCAAAACCTGCAACCACAAAACCTTCTTCACATGGCCATGGAGGCTCACCTCCCAGCCTAGGCCATTACATGGCCACCCCCGAGCTTGGGGAAACAAGAATAGGATAGGAGACACTCAAGAAACACAAACATAAATATTTAACATAATTTAGGAACACAGATTCTCACAATAAACTCCCTTCCCAAGCTTGCACAAAGGATTCCTACATAGAATCCATTTAATGGGTGAAGGTGGAATCTTCCTCATGGAGTCACCTAACTTATAATAAACAACATATGCAGCATGTTTCACCAGCCTTCACAAGGCCCTTCCAACCCAAACAACTCAAATCCATGAGCAACAACAACACCCCTTATGGCCCCCAAACACCCTTATGACCCCTAACAGCATAAGAAGGTTCTCATGGTTGCCCATACAACCATGCACTCATACAAAAAGGAAATCCCAACTTAGGCCCTTCACCCCAAGTTCTCCTCAAATCCTCCCAAGGATGAGGAGTGAACTTGCACACCCATAAACATGAACAATTCAAAAAAACAACAAGATGAAAACAAATTCACAAAAGAAACCAACAATACAAGATTCACACAAGGAATCACAATTTACAAAACTCTAACATAATACAATTCTTTCAAAACATTTTCAAAGTAATAACAAGTTAGAAACCACCAACCTCCTCCTAAGCCAAGGCTGAATTGAGAGTTGAAGATGAGCTTTCCTTGTCTCCAAGCTTGCTATTCTCAAATCTACTAGGCAAAGACTCTCTAGATCTCCTCTTACTCCTTCTCAAACTAGCATAGACAAGAATCAACTAGTGTGTGTTCTAAGTCTTTCTCCTTAAGTCTTTCCCCAAAAACATTCTTCTCTCAACTCCCTTCCCAAAACAATTAGGTTTCTAGATCTAAGACAAAATGACACTTTCCCCCCTCTAAGGTTTGGGATGAATTTCCACATTTTAAAAAAAAGAGACAACTTAGGGAACATTTCCATTTTCATGCATATAAAAAATGGCACATTTGGAGAGGCCTATAAGTGGCCTAGGAAGATGATAATAGAAGAAATAAGTCCCCTAACCCAAGCACTAGCCTTGGGGCACTAAAATTCACCCTAAACCTCACCCTAGGTCTCCTCAAAACCACTCAAAAATCTCAATTAATCATGCATCCGAAAATGGAGTATTGGTTACATCAATTCTTGATCCCTTAAACCAACTACCTAGCTTAGGAATGCTCAAGACTAACTAAGGAGAGGGTGGGGTCCATACTTCACTCAACATGCCACTTCATCAACATGGTGTTAAGTGACACCTCACTACAACACACATCACAAACACATGTGGCATGCCTTGTGTGCAAAAACATTTAAACCTTTTCACAAAGATAAAAATTCACTTACAAACATATATTTCAAACATAGTCGACCATATACAAACAATCATCATGTTTACGAAAGAAATCACGATACGACAAGGTCATACTCTTCTAGAGTCAACCTTGGCTTTTCAACTGATTGCACTTAAATCCTATCTTGTTTCCCCGACTTACAACCATGGCCATGTCCCTGCATGCTCAAACTCGATGTCAGCAAATTATAAAAACTTGCATCAATAATCATTTAAAAAATAAGTAATAACATCTAAACTAGACAAATACATACATATATATATTTGCATCATGAAACATTACATATTCCACATAAACATGTAATCCTAAACTTATCATAGAACCATGATTCCATCAATGATCATAATACTGAAAGATAACATAACAAATGCTGAATTCATATATCATGGATAATCATGGTATCAAAATGAGCTTATATAAAGAGTATGACTATCGTGATCATCATAAAAATCTATAACAAACAACTCATAAGGTCCAAATGATAGCATATACAAACCAAAATAGATGAAATGTCTATGCTCAAGGTATCATCCTGATGAATCAAATGTCAAAATGAAGTCGAACTAGGATGGGTCAAGACAGGACCTCACAGTAACCTAGTTTCATGGACATCAATTTGATGTCATCTTGCTCAATAGGCTCTATAGTCATTCCACACCTATCACTTCTTGACTTGCATGTTTTATCAACAAGTTTCCTTACATCCTTTCCCATTGGAAGAATGGTGCATGTCTTTGAGAGTCCTGTCATCTCATGAACTAGGTCACCAGTAATCCTGACTGACACTTGACCTATCCAAAATAGGTCATAATGAATCCTACTTAGTAGAGTCTTGATCCATTCTGATTCATAGAACTCATATGATATAGCATACTCCACTATAGGTTGATTATTCCACTGTGCATACTCCATGAAGGTTTTGTCTGGTTTCATCATTGTTTCCATGTGCACCCTAATTCTATCCAATCCTATTGTCTCTTTCTTATAGTATATGTATGCCCTAATTTCTTCAACATGCATAACACCTATAGGCATGTGGGAGAATGCCCCTTCTAGATGATCCAAAGTGGATTTGAATGGGTGCCTCTTAAATACATATCTTTTCTTCTCTACAACATCAAATACTATAGGAGTAGCCATCACTTACTTGTATATCACTTTCTTAATGGTTTCCAAGATATTCTGAATCGGTGCGATGAACTAGGGTTTCTGTAACCGATCAAATGCATAGCAAGTCACTTGATGAATCAATATACAATCCTTCACAATCAAATGCTAGGGCTCTTCCACTGTCCAATCACTCTGAATTTGAATTCAATGAGTAATTTACAAACTTTTGTGTACTTTAAAGTAGGAATTCTACCATTAATGCTTGTTGCATAAACTAGGTTGTCACTTGAAAATTTCTAATTTCCATTCTGCAAACAATCATCTAGTGCGCTCTTGCATGCAGGTTCTTCAAGTCTCTAAAAGCTTAAGTCTAAAGGTGCATACTCTGAAAGTCAGTATACTAGCCGCATAGGGGTCTAGAGCTGAATTAGCTCCCCCTGTGACCCTGAGGGCCATTCATCCAGATGTATAGGGTGTGTCCACTGTGGATGCATCCAATACATTCTCATCAACCTTATCCTTCTTTGCTTCTGACCAAATCAAGCTCACATCCTCTGAAGCTTTCACAAGCTTTGCTTCTCCTTCGGGATCCAATACTGGTTCTTTGGGCTTTTTAGGGCTTTCCTGACCTTGCATCCTTGATCTAAAAAACTTTGAGATGTGTCCAGCCTTGTTACAAGAGTGATAAATGACTAGATGCCTTATATTCCTTAGCGCATTGACATGGGTCACCATTTTACATTGTCTAGATGAGTGACCATTATAGTTACATATCTGACATGTAACATTCTAAGAACTTCTTACATTTGGCTGATTTTGATTTCTCTAGTTATGCTGAATCTTGTTCTTCTAACTTGTCTTACAGTTCATAGCTCTATGACCAAATTTATTGCATGAATAATAGTAACCATTGAAACATCTTACCTCTGTACAGTTCCTTGCTATATGTCCATATTTATTACATGCATAACAAGCTCAATCTACTGGCTTGTGCTCATTCTTGGATTGTTCAACATGATCTTTAGTCTAACTTCTAGTCACCTTAGCATCTGGGGTGTCTTCTGGTGCTTTCATTCTTGCTCACATGTTGTCAATTTGATTTTGTGCTTCATTTTATCCAATGCAGCTAGTATCTCCTTTAACTCTTCTTCCATAAAACTGAGATTATATCAAATCAGAACTGGTGTGCAACTTATCAATGTGATTCTTTGCATTTTTCAATTCAGATTCCAAGCTTTCTTTGTTGTTCCTTAGCTCCAAGATTTCCATGTTTGCTTTCCTCAATTCTTCATTCAGTTGAAGGTTCTCTTTGATCTGTTCATCATAGACTTCCTGATTGTTAGTTAGCTTGTCATCTAATTCCTCAATCTTTTCTTTTAGAGATGAATTTTCTTCACTGAGCTTTTTGATCATAATCCCTAAATTACTGGTAGAGAATTCTTTCAAATCTTTTCTTATCCTTTTGATGACTACTTGAGCATCACTAACTTTTTCTTTAAGTTCTTCAATTTATTTTTTAGATCTATCTAGGTCTTCAAGAGCAGCTTCAAGATTTCTTTTCAGATGTTTCATTTTTGCTTTTTCCATGATCTCCTCAAGTGGTTAAACTTCTTTGCTAAGGACCAGAGCTCTGATACCAATTGTTAGGAATGGAAACACTAAGAGGGGGGGGGGGGGGTGAATCAGTGTTCACTATATTTTATCTTTTTACTTAATCTCAAACTAAACTTAAATACTGAAATGAACATCCACATAAATATTAAACATGAAATCAACACATAACACCAATATGGTTACAGGGAAACCCAAATAGATCCTTAAACCTGTTAGGAGTTTCTTTACAATGTATTAAGTATAGTAGACCTTGTCAAGGGTTGGACCTTGTTAGGAGTCTTTTACAATAAACCCTATTAGGGGTGTGGAATCACTCTCCTAGAGCTCACTACTTAGGTGGTGAAGTCTGCAACCTTCTAATCTCAGATACACACTATATCTGTTGGATGAACTGTTACTGAGATGCTGCTTGTCTGATTAGTTCCTTTTATGTGCTGATGCTTTGACCTTTTGCAAATCTCTAATACATCTTATCAACTCTCTACACACTTCTTCTCTACTTATCTTAACTCTATAACAACTCTCTTCCTAATTACAATGGTCACATCTCATATTTATATGTGTATACAAAACAAATAACTAGGTCAGCCCTTTAACCAATTACATATAATGCTTCCAATTGAATTGTCTCAAGTGTGTTTACAAAAAAACATAATTACATGTTGGTAACCTAATTACAATAGAAAAATGGCTTTTACATCATGAGAATATAACCACAAATCAAAATGACAACAGTCGGCTTCTTACTTTGTTCTTCTCTGGCACACACTAGCTGTGTAACTTCAACTATCTATAACTTTGTCATACTTACATATCTGATCATGCACTCATAGACTAAGCATGAATATAGTCTAACCAACTTATCTTCTAGGGTGCATATTGTAACTCAATTGTATGCATGTGCACTGATGCTCTAAGCTTCAGATACTCTGTATACTATCCAGTCTTCAACACTTAGCCAGTTTTTGATCTTCTCATCAAGTGCGCTGACTCCAAACTACTATATGACTTTGTCGCCATAATGAAAACACTATACCAAGTCATATACACTACTATATAAAACTTCCCAACATTGAATTATGCATATTGATTAATGTTTCTAATTATGAATTGTATATGTATATATATAATTGCATGTGCTTTTATTTCCTTGGACTACTGATGCTCGAGTTTAGTGTGTAGGAAAGAGAACCATGAAATTTTTCGGAGAATCAGGGCTAAACACATGTGAATTGAGTAAGCCAAGGTTTAATCTGATAAGGGATTAAAAACCTCATTGTAATGTGATCTTTGTTGTAAACATAATTTGGAATGTGTGTTTCTAATTGGACATGTCATTTGTGAATGTGATGTGTATTTCATGGTGTCACTTGACACTTGTATTGTCCACGTGTATGGTGACATGTAAAATTAGGGATTGGGCAAGAATCACCTAACCTTATACTATATTATATTAGTCTCACTTACATGTAGATGTCTTGTAGGGATCACATCAAGTTGGAACTCGGATTTGAACTTTATGGGTACTTTAGAGGGGTCAAAAGTGACCCTAGAGTGTATTTTTGGCCTAAACTAGCTAACCCTAAGGGGGTACCTTGGGTTGGGGGCTAGTTTTTACCTATGGGAAAGACTAGATCACCATTATGGCCCTCCAAAAGGCCTACTTTTCAAAAATGGAAAAAATGGAGGTGGCCACATGCATTCTAACTTGTCCCACACTCCTTGCTAAACCCACAATTAAGAGGGGGGACACGAGGGAAGACCAAGAACTTGGTGTCATGTCTCATTTAATGCTAGATGTTGAGTACATTTTTAGAGGTCTTTTTAGAGGGCTTGGAGAGACTTAGTGGGTGTTCACCCACTCTCTAATTTTAGAGATAGTTAGGGTTAGAGAAAGGAAAAGAAGTCAAGGGGATAAGGGCTATACTCAACTTCATTCTTCCATTTTGCATTGGACCAAGGTTGGTGGTCTTACCATGGAAAAGCTTCTTTGTCGAATATCACGAGGAAGATTATTTGTGTAATTCTTATCACATTGTTATTTTGATGTTGTAGTGTAGGATGAACTTGTGAAATATTGTATGTAATTTTCTTTGTAAATCTTTCATTGTTGTGTTGGGTTTGGGATGCATTTGGATTTTATATCACTCTTGTTTCTTTTGGTTTTTGGGAGTATTGTTCATGGGAGTTTAAGGCATTACTCAGCCTTTGGGAAGGGAAGAAGTGGCCTTGGGTGAAGGGGTTAGTTTGGCTCTTCATTGTAGTGAGAGTCTCTTCTCTTAGAGAAGAAGGAAAAACTCATGGGGTATGGGCTCCATGAAGCCATTTTGTATTCTTGCATCTTGAGGATGTTAATGAGGAAAGTTTGTGTATGGAAAATTGATTGTATATCCTTTGAAAGGCATGGAAATATTCTTGTTGGAAATGTAATAAGTTTGGCATTATCCTCCTTGGAAAAGCCCACCTTCACCCTACTTCAATGGGTATGGAAAACTCATTTGTGAAGCCTTGGTTGGGAGTTATTTGTTGTTTTGTGCATATATGTTGTTGTGAGCATTTGGTTGTGTATACCCATTTATCCTTGGTTGTCCAAGCTCAGGGGTGGTTTCCTTGAGACCTTGGATGGGAGGTGAGCTCTCCATGGTTCTCCCATTTTATTTGCAGGTTTGAAGGCCATGTTTTTGCAAAGGATAAAGCTTTGGAAGAGTTTCATTTTGGAATTTTTTGAAAGAAAAATGTATTATGTTGTTGTTTCTTTGATATCACTCAAAGATATATATTTGTAACATTGTATTTGATGTATCTTCAGTCATGAAAGGAGGGTCTTTGTTTCTCTTTGTAATAAGTTCATTGTGCAATATTGTATATTTACTTAAAACTATAGCTTCCTTATTACTTCTTGTATTGAGATTCAATGGAAATTCAATGTGGAAATCTTGCTTGAAGTTGAAAGTAGTGTTCTCAAGTTGTGTTAAAACAATCTCTCATCGACATTGTAATTACATACTATGTAGAATGAGTAATCTTGTTTGGGAATAACAAGGAGAAAGGATGCTCAATAGTTAGTTGAATTAATGTTAATGATAGTCTTTATTTGCAAGTATTATTTTAAATCAATCTATTAAGTTCTATCTATTCTCATTGTAAATTAATCAAATGGATAAATCCATCTTTATTGTCTTTAAGCTTAAAAAAAAAAACTATGTAGAAGAGACAACCAAAAATTAAAAAAAATGCTCAAAAGAGACCTACAGGTCTCTAGAATTTGTATGGGAGAAAAATAAATTCTCCCATACACTTCCAAAAAACACACAGTCAATATTAAACATTATTTCCAGCCACTTGCAAATCAAATACAAAAAATAAGACTATCCTATTCAATCTAAGAAGACTAGTCCACTTGGGGGACCCACCTTGGTTGTCACCCAAAAAGGGCCTAAAAAGGTTCCCATAAAAAAATATAATATTACATTATATTACAAACAAATTATTAAAACTAATTTTTATATATAAAAAAATTACCTTTTTCATATGTCCCACGTTGGATAGGCTTTTAAAAAAAAAAAATAATTAAAAAAAAAATTAATTGTATGAAGTGGGGGGGGGAAACGTGGACCCTACTCTACGTGTGACCATGACCCCCACGACCCCACGACCTACCATGACAGGGCCCCTGCCACGGCAGTGTACCATCCTGCCATGGTAGGGTGGTACTCTACCAGGGGCAAGAAACCCTGCCCCGATAGGTGGGTGGGCCGTGTCACTTAGTCCCTTGAGGACTTTAAACATAACAATGTGTGACATTTTTTTTAAACTTTGTTTTTATTTAAATTTTTATTTATTAATAAGTATACTTATTAATTAATATTTTATTTTATTTTTGGCATGGTTTAATTAAATTTATTAGTATTAGTTAATTAGTTTGATTTAATTAATTAGTTATTTAATAGTTAATTAGTTATGGTTTATTACATAATCTTAGTTAATTTTTCCATTTTTACTTGCTAAATTTAAATTTGTTGATAAATGGAATTAGTATTATGTGGCATTTAATTAATGTTTAAATAGTAATTTTATTAGTACTTAATTAGCACATAAATATTAATTATTTTATTATTTTATTTTATCAATTAGTTATCTTTGATTTGAAAAGGTGTCTAACAAAATTTGTAATGGGTAATTTACTTTAGTCAATTGATTTAATCCTCTAGGCATGATTTAGGTCAGATGGATTACTATCTATTGGCCGAACTAGATATGTATTTAATTAAGTTAATGAATTTAGTAATTAAGTACACCTTCTTATTGAAATGTTTGTGTTGGATTTTTCTTTAGGAAAAGAATTATTATTTTAATTTCTACTTATGAATAAACATATATGTGGTTAATGGCTTCGTTCATCGCAAAATCTATCCCATTGGACTTAGAATAATGAGTTAAATTTATAGATGTAATCTAATGAAAATTGTGTACTAATGGGTCTAATTCTTTTATAAATCCAAATTATATGGCAATGGTTAAGAATTTAATCCATTCGATCAAAAAGCACCCATTAGGGCTTATCAAGTAGAGACATATTAACAAAACCTACAGAGATATCATCTCTTCCTCAAGCCAATTTCTTCTCATAGGAAGTGAATGCACATCACACTCCTTCCATGTCCTACCTCACCAACCCATTAGGAATTTAGGGGTTGATGCTTTAGATAACTAACTCTAGGTTGGGGATGGCTTAGCTATAGTCTACTTATCCTTGAACCAATGAACGTTATCATTAAACATCTATTTTTAAAAAAATATATAAATTTTTTTGTGTTTTTGTGTGTAAATTTTACGGCATGACATTTGGTATCAGAGCCTAGGTTTCAACATTGGAACCTAGACCCATTATGTTTCAACTCACCTAAACTTAAACTATTGTGTAGGATGCCTATCATCACACAAGTTGGATGATGAGGCAAAGGATGTAGAGCTGCACATGTTGGTGTAGGATAGGGGTTGACCACCTCCACCACCTCCACCACCTTAGAACCCTAACCAACATATCCTTGACATCCTCCAGAATCTAAATGGGGTGATTCAATAGAAACTACCACCCATAGTCCAACTACCAGAGTAGCAGATTTCTCGAAGGGAAGCAAAAATCTAAAGAGGTAATAGAGTAGTTAGCATAGATAGGAGTAGGATTCCTCCACCCAGGCTTATTGAGGGTCATGGTGATCATGAGGGGGAGTTAGTTCATCTGTTAGAGGTACCACCTGAACATGAGATACAAGTCAAAGAAAGACCCCCTAGAGATGTTGGAGATGAGATTTGAGAGTTATTAAGACTCCAACCACCCTTGTTTTTGGGATCCACTGATGGGTTAGTAGCAGAGGCTTGGTTATAGATTTTACAACGATGCTTTGGGTTGCACCCTTACAGGAGTAATCTAAAGGCATGACTTGCAGACCATCTCCTATGGGAGAAAGCCTCCACTTGGTGGTAACAAGAGGAGTCCATTGGGGGAGTGGATATTAGCACACTCACTTGGGAGTCTTTTGTGGCCCATTTCCATGAGAGATACCTCTCCAAGCATTTCAGACAAAGACAGATAGAGGAGTTCCATGATCTCCAGTAGAGAGGTCTCATAGTGACCCAGCATTAGAGCCAGTTTCTTGAGCTCCTTCCTTACATAGATTATATGAAGGATGAGAAATTGTGTATCCATTATTTCATTAAGGGACTCAATATGTCTCTTTAGGGTATAGTACGTATAGCCTTTCCTACCACATTCAGAGATACAGTGGAGATAAAACTTGTAGTCGAGGATATCTGTACTAGATAGGAGTCTCAAGATTGGTCTCAGCACTGAAACCCCTCATTCTAGTAGTTAGGACAAAAGAGACACCCTTGGAAGGGGAAGAGGAATCATTTAGCAAGATCCTTTAAGGTTCAACAGTCTCAGCAGCAGGGATCTCAGTAGGATTCTAGACAGAGGCCTTCACAGGGTTATTAGGGCTCTAAGCCTAGATAGTGGCAATCTCAGGGCCCTAAATAGGATCAAAGGACATAGACCCCTCAAACATAGTCAGCTAGGACTCAACAGTCCTCTAGGGGTGGATACAATGGTTCCAGCAGGACCAAAGGACCACAATAGTCTAGGACATAGGGAGTATATATTCTGACCTGAGGACCATGTTACACTTGTTGTGGTATGGGTCATATAGCGAGAGAGTGCCCACAAGTATAGTTAGCTAGTGGTCAGAGAGGGGCTACCTTAGAGCCTACAATTGGAGATATAGGTAGATCCCATAGAGTATTTTTAGTGGTTGATAACCACCAGGCTGACTATCAGGCCATGGTCATAGAGGCCACAAGTATGATTCAGGGTATCAGTATTTCTATCTTGTTTGATTCAAGAGCCTATTTGAAATAGGGAATACTGAGAGGGGGGGTGAATCAATATTCTACAAACTTTATCTTTTTCCCAATTGTGGATATAATAGATTATCTTTGTACATACATAACATAAGAAGCTAAACAACATGCATAGCAATAAAACTAAAGAACTCATAACACATTATTTGTTCTCGAGGAAACCCTAGCCAAGGGAAAACCCCAGTGGGGATGGTACCCACAAAGATCCACTAATCAAAAGTATCTTGTTAAGGATGTTGACCCTATTAGGAGTCTATTACAAGCACAAACTGTATTAGTCCTGATTAAGGGACTATAGGCCTTGTTAGAATCTTCAACCCTATTAGGAGTTGGTAGTACAAAATGTGATTACCAGATGAGCCCACTACCCAAACAAGTAATGTACAATATACACTAATTACATAAATAGGTTAAGGTACATAACCTTATACTACTTACATCATTATCTCTTTGCTTCTCTTTCACTATCGCTATTACATATGCATCATATATTTCACATCATATCACTTCACTATACATCTATTTGTCAACTCTTCTTTTCTTAAAATTACAATTAAATTTATACAAATAACTTTATCCAATGGTTAACATCTAGGATTTTGTCCCTTTATATTTTTAAGTCATTATTTTGATAAACAAAATAATCCCTTAACTCTTTACTAGTTCTGTCTTCATATTTTGTCCTATCGGCTTGACACTGTCTTCGATAAAACTATCATAACTTCTTCTGTACATGCCATACTAACTTACACTCTGAGATGGGTGTTCAATAGAAATCATAGATTCTATGTTCAATTTTTCAAGCATTAAACTTACTCCAATCAACATTGCAAACAAAAATTGTGTCCAGGTTCACTAGTAAAAATATTGTCTCAGACTTAGACAAATTTGCAATGTGCTCTATCATACTTGCTCTCTGACCTGTGCGATCTTCATGTGGATCATATGTTTCCATAATGACAACATCTATGTAATCAACTTATCCAAATTGCCAACAATCTCCCCCTTTGTCATTGGTGGCAACATATGAGAAAATTGGCTAAGTGTTCAACTTCAAAATCTCAAAATTGCTCAAAATTGTGGCCATAGTATAAAATATATACTATCCTTATAAATCCTCAAAAAATATTATCTCTAATATAGTACTCCCCCTAGGAGTATCAATCTTTATCATATACTATCAATTTTCTGCTATATATTTCTCCCCCTTTGATAACAATGACAAAATAAAGGTAAGGAGGGTTACAAAATTGTATCACAAAAAGATTATACCTTAATTCAATTATTGCAAAGCTAATAGGCTTGCAACACAATTTGCAAAATCTATCTGCATAGCTTCTATCTCCTTTTCCCATGATTTCTTAATGGAATCTGCCACATTAAGTAGTGCGCTCAGTCCATAAGATGCTATTTCACATGCTTGGAGGTTTTCAAAGTTAAACTTTTGAAAAGATGTCTTAGCTGAAAGACATTCTTCCAACTTCTCTTCAATAATGCTTAACTTCATAGAAGTATGATATCTCAAAAGAGTGAATCTTTTCAATTTTCTATCTCTCTCATCTTGAACAACTCTGATTTCATCATATAGCTTCCGAACTTTCTTCTCAACATCACTTACCTTCACATTGGGGCTAGAAAGAAGGTTAGTTTTATTCAGAATTTATGCTTCCTTCATCTTCATCTTCTGATCTTCTTCTATTGTCAAGGTCTCTGATTTTGTACACTATATGTACAAAGATTTACCTATTTCCAAATACTTCCTCAAGCCCTTGATATAGATATCAAGATTGTTGATATCATTCCTGATATTCTAGCTAATGTTCAAAAGCATTTTGGCCTCTTAGGCTTCTTGTGCTTTCACTTTTGCAATATCAGATAAGTTTATGAATTCATTGTCAAAAGTGCTAATTACCTTCTCCATAGGGTCTACTTCTACAATTTGTGTAGTTACAATGCTTTGTAACTTCTTAGTAAGTTCCTTTAGACATCCTTCAAGACTTTTCACTTTCTTATTCTTGCCAATGATTTTATTCAAGGATGTGATCAATTCCAACTGATCATCATCATCTACTTCCTTTCCCAAATTCTCAATCATAGATCCAATCTAATTCTTCTTTCCAGTCTTAGGAGTAAGATTGATATCTTCTTTGGTGGGAATGAGTACTTGTTCCTCTGTTACTGGGGGTTCTACAACTGTTGTCTCTGTTGTCTCTTCTCCTTTTTTAGTTTCTTGTTCTTCAAAGGATGAATTCTCAACAATGTTCTCCAAATCCTTGAATACATTATCATCAGTATCCAAGGTGATTTTTGTTCCTTCTACATTCTTGGTTTCATCTTCAATGTTAATGGCTGGAGGAGAGGGAATGTTCTCTTGTTTTGTCTCACCTTCTTGCTCTTCTGCAACTGATGGTTCTCCAACATTTTCTGTCATAACCTTGATAATTGCTTGCTCTATCTTAGAATTAATTTCTTCATATCTACCTCCCATAATTTGAATAGTTCTCCTTTTGGTTCTCAGATGGGTGCTTAAGGCTTTCATGATCTGACCAAAATGTGTTTCATCTCTTACTTCACAAAGCTTGCTTACAAGATTTTCTTTGATAACTGTGTCTTCCTCTATTGTTCTTTTTTCCTATTCACAAGTTTATTGTACAAATCATCAGGTATCTGACCTTGAATTGTATCAAACTTATTATTATCCAAAATCATATGCTTTACAACTACATTCTCTAGATTAAGTCTATCTGTATAATCATAAAGATCATAGTACTTGTTCATTCTTGTAAAGTCTCCATCCTCAATGATATACTCATTAATCTTCTCAACTTTGGGTTTCCAAGATTTCTTCTTAACAGTAGTGACATCATCTTTTATTTTTGCAATTTTTCTTGGAACTGGTTGCACTAAAGTTTTGTCTCTTTCCTAGTCCAGTAGCACTTTCATTTACTCTTTTTCTAGGTGTGGAGGAAGTGGATCTAGTGGACATATTTGCTTCTTGATCCTTCTCAATTTCTTCCACTTTCATCTTCACTTGTGATTCTTCCTATTGTACTGCAATTGATGATAAAGGAGGAATAGACAAAACTTCTTTTTGTCCACTCTCTCTGATTGCTACTACTATTTTCTTTGCTACTAAAAACTCATGCTCTATCATCCCTGTATCTTTTAGGATTTTCCTTATAGTGCTCTCAACTCTTTTCTTAGACTGTTTCTCTTCAATTAAGGTCTTTGCGGAGTTGAAGTTCTCCTCAAAGGTTCCAAACCTGTTACACTGATTGTCCAACTTACACTTAAGTAACCTACTAACATACTCTTTTATCTCTACCTTAGATATCTCATAGCCAAGAGGGTCTATGAACTCTATTCTAGTCTCTACTGCTTCAATATAGGTAAAGTCAATATCCATCATAAAACATATATCATCTTTATACTTTTCAACAAGAGACTTTGGGATCCTTGATCTACTAGACAATATTCTGAAATGTCTTGATTACCAGTACTGCACTCTCATTTACTTTTTCAATAACATGTCTTCTATATACTAGGTTAATCCTTTCCATTGTATTTTGTCCATCATTCTAGTCATTTCCAATGGTGTAAGGAAATACCCTCAATAGATGAAAAAACATATAGGTGATTAAGGATGAGAACCTAAACTGTGTATACTTAGTTTTCTTAATCTTCTCCAAGTTCTCAAACAATTTAATTCTTAGAATTTCACACATACCAACTTGTACCTTGTCAACACACATTAGATAAGCTCCATGTATCATTCCAACTGCCATATCATCCTCTCTTGAATTTGCACAAAACTTAGTAGTTAGGATCTTGCATAAGTATCTCACATCATCTTGTTTGATCTTACTAATCACAATTCCTCTACCATTATAGGATGAATTTGTGTTGTTAATGACTATTTTCCTCATGTTTTTCTCATTTAAAGGAATAGCTCCAGTTTTAGATAATCCAGTGACTTCATGAATCAAATTAGCTATGATATCTATCACTCTATCTTCTAATCAAAACTTCCCATTATGAATTGTGCTCAAGATAATCTTAGTGCATTCTTCATTATCAAATTCATATTGTAATGCATACTTAACAATTTTATTATCTTCCAAATATTCAAAACCTTGTTTTAGTGTCATATCTTGATTGTAAATCTTTTGATATTCATTTGTGAAATCAATATCACTGACTGTCTCTAGTTTGCATCCAAGATAACTTTTGACATTCTCTAGGTGTAAAACTCTATTTGGTACGGATGATAAAGCAAACCTAGGATCATCTTCCAAGGGTTCTATTGGTTCCCTTTTAAATTTAGGTCTATTCTTATCTCTAAAATTTTGTATTAAAGAAACATCCATGATTTCTTCAAAATCCTTTACTGATTTAAAGATCTGTAAAGTAAAATACCTTGATTTCATGATTTTAGGGCTTGTGTAGATTTGGCACAAAATTCTTCTCCAAATCTTTGCAAAATGCTTCCAATCATTTCTCTTTGATCTCCTTGACACTTGAATTCATTTTGATGATCAAATAATATTGATCATGACCTTTTATTAATTCAATCTCACTTAGATCTGACATCGCATTCAATTCTTTTGCTACTTCTTTCCAAAAAGTTTTTTTTGCTAACCTGCAAAACTTAAAACTTCTTGTGATCTCTCAAAACATAATATTTTTCTTTACACTCTTAACCATAGCATTAGAACATCATAAACTACCTTGTATTAACTACACAAGACTCAGTTCATCATATATCTACTTCTACACTAATCTAAGTTCCTATTCTACTGTAATTTTCATAAATTAAGTACTTTGAGATGGGTCAGGTAAAGATTCATTCTTACCTTTCAATACTTCACCTTCTTGATTACCTTCAATGTTGAATATGTCTCCTTGATCTATGCTTTTGATAAACTTCACTTCATCTGAATTACTACAACATCCTTTCTAACTGTTACATGCATCTTCATTTCTTCTAACATGATTTTTGGGATTAGGATTAGGATGAAAAACTCTATTGTTCATTCTGCAAAACCTTGTTGTATATCCAATCTTGTTGCATATTTGACAAATAATTCCATTATTTCCATATCTTGGTCTAGGCTGATTGATTTGTGATCTGCAATTTCTAGCAATGTGTCCAACCTTGTTGCATCTATAACATATTACTCCATTTCTTCTATTCATATCTTCAGTAGGTTTCTTATATGCATTGTTAGTATTCCTAAACATTCTACTACCATCATTATTCTCAATAAATTTACATTTCCTACATTCAATAGCTATATGTCCAAAACCATGACAATTATAACAATAACCATTAAGAGGTTTAAATTGCTTACCTATGCAATCTCTCTTCATATGACCAATAGTATTACAAGAAAAACATCTACCTTTGAATTCTCTTTGTATACCTTTGGGTGATTCCTCTTGCTTCAGTGATTCTTCTTCTTTAGGTGTATCTTCAGATTTGTTGATCTCATCAGACTTCTTCTCATCTATGCTTTCACATATTTTTAGATCTGGTTCCTTGCTATCATCATTTGCTTTAAAAGTGTTGAATCCAAGACCAGTCTTATCATAGAATGGTTTTTGATAAGATATTTGTTCATCAATATTCTCACTAGTTAAATATAGCCTTTCAAGTTGTTTTTTGGATTGAGTCAGTTCACCTTTCACAATCTTATTGTATTTCTCAAGTTCATCATACTGCAAATTGACTTTCTCAAGTTCAGATGTTACTTTACAAAGTTTAGATTTTAGTCCTTCATTTTCAGTCTTTAGACTTTCATTCTTAGATTTTAGATTTTCTTCATTCTTTCCATTTCCATCTTTCAAACTAAGCTTTAGATTTTCTATCTTCAGTTCATGCTTAAGGATCTCATTAGCTTTTTCTAAATTGTCATCACAATCTTCAATAAAAACTTCAGATTCCTTTTCAGATCTCAGATCTTCCAATTTGTTTTTCATTTTCTCAATGAGGTTCTTTGCATCATCATACTTTCTTTTCAAAGTATCTTTTTCAATAGTAAGCAAGTCAATTTTTTCAAGAGCTTCTTCAAGATTCTTATGTAGTTGATCCATATCCATAGAGATCTTACTCAAGCTACTAGGCTTTCCTTGAATGATTCTTTTCCAAGTAGCTAAGCTCTGATACCAATTGTTAGAAATAGGGAATACTGAGAGGGGGGGGGGTGAATCAGTATTCTAAAAATTTTATCTTTTTCCCAATTATGGATATAACCAATTCTCTTTGTACATACATAACATAAGAAGCTAAACAACATACATAGCAATAAAACTAAAGAACTCATAACACATTATTTGTTCTCGAGGAAACCCTGGCCAAGGGAAAACCCCAGTGGGGATGGTACCCACAAAGATCCACTAATCAAAAGTATCTTGGTAAGGATATTGACCATATTAGGAGTCTATTATAAGCATATAGTGTATCAATCCTGATTAAGGGACTATAGGCCTTGTTAGAAGCCTCAACCCTATTAGGAGTTGGTAGTACAAAATGTGATTACTAGATGAGCCCACTACCAAAACAAGTAATGCACAATATACACTGATTACATAAATAGGTTAAGGTACATAACCTTATACTGCTTGCATCATTATCTCTTCATTGCTCTTTCACTATTGCTATTACATATGCATCATATATTTCACATTATATCACTTCACTATACATCTATTTGTCAACTCTTCTTTCCTTACAATTACAATTACATTTATACAAATAAATTTATCCAAGAGTTAACATCTAGGATGTCATCCCTTTATATTTTTAAGTCATTATTTTGATAAACAAAATAATCCCTTAACTCTTTACTAGTTCTGTCTTCATATTCTGTCCTGTCAGCTTGACACTGTCTTCGGTAGAACTATCATAACTTCTTCCGTACATGCCATACTGACTTTCACTCTAAGATGGGTGTTTAATAGACATCATAGAGTCTATTTTCAAGTGTGCAAGCACTAAAATTACTCCAATAAACATCACAAACAAAAACTATGTCCAGGTTCACTGGTAAAAATATTGTCTCACACTTAGACAAATTTGCAATTCGCTCTGTCATACTTGCTCTCTGACTTGTGAGATCTTCATGTGGATCATATGTTTCCATAATGAAAACATCTATGTAATCAACTCAGCCAAATTTCCAATAGAGCCATAGACTCCTTTATATCTCCATAGGTAGTGGAGCGTTGCAGGCTGGTGGTAGTTAGACAGGGTGTCAGTTGGGAGGTCGAGTTAGCCTTAGGAGCTAGGGTGTCTGTTAGTTCCTTAGTTTATAGTTGCTAGATTCATATTGGAGACTTAATCATGATGTCTAACCTCTACATTACCCCTCTAAGATCTTATAATGTAGTCCTTGGTAAGGATTGGCTATATGCCCATAGCGCCAAAATGGATTGTCGATAGAAGAGGGTTGAGTGTGTTGATGATCATGGTACCTCTATGGTGATATTTGGGGTATAAAGACCCATATCCCTTTACATGATTTGCACTATGCAGCTTAGGTGGTGAGTGTGAAAGGGATGTCAGTTATTCACCATCACCATTAGTGATAGAGAGGAGGATTCAGAGGGGGAGCCTTCGCTTGAGGATTATCCTATTCTTTAGGAGTTTGTAGATGTATTTCCTTCTGAGCTACCTGGTATGTCACCACCTAGGGAAGTTGATTTTTATATAGACCTTATGCTAGGAATTGAACCCATGTCTAGAGAACCTTACAAGATGAATACACATGAGCTCAGTGAGCTCAAGATTTAGTTGGAAGAGCTCTTGGAAAAAGGGCATATTCAACCTAGTGTATCACCTTGGGGTGCACCGGTTATTTTTGTGAAGGATGGATCACTTAGATTGTGCATTGATTATCGATAGTTGAATAAAGTAACAATTAAGAACCAATACCCAAATCCTAGGATCGATGATTTGTTTGATCAGTTGCAGGGTGCCCGAGTATTCTTGAAGAAAGATCTAAAGTCAAGGTACAATCAGTTGCAGATAGTGGAGAGTGATATTCACAAGATTGCTTTTTGTACAAGGTATGGTCACTATGAGTTCACAGTGGTGCTATTTGGACTCATGAATGCTCTAGATGTGTTCATGAGCCTCATGAACAGAGTATTTTGTACATTCCTAGATAAGTTTGTGGTAATGTTCCTTGATGACATTTTGATATATTCCCCCAATGAGGAGGAGCATGAGGAGCATCTGAGATAGGTTTTGCAGCGCTTGAGAGAGAATCAGTTATATGGAAGCTTGTCAAAGTGTTCCTTATTTAGACCTGAGGTACATTATCTTGGTCATGTTATATCTAGTGATGGGATCTCTATAGACCCATCAAAGATTAGAGCCATCATGGATTGGCCAGCACCCACAAGTGTCACTAAGGTCAGAAGTTTTATGGGACTAGCAAGTTATTACAGATGCTTTGTGGCAAGATTTTCTAGAGTATCTCATCCCATCTCTTCCCTTTAGAGAAAGGGGAAGAAGTATGAGTGGATAGAGAAGTGTGAGAGAGCTTTCTAGGAACTCATGAGAGCCCTCACTAGAACACCAATTTTAGCAATGCCAGATCCTTTGGCAAACTTTTTTGTGTGCACCGATGCTTCGTTGGATGGTTTAGGAGCAGTCCTTATGCAAGATGGTCATCCTATAGCTTTTGAGTCTCAAAAGTGAAAGACTCACAAGCTTAATTACCCTACTCATGACCTAGAGCTCACAATGGTGGTTCGTACCTTAGTGAGATGGTGACACTTTCTTCTAGGTCACTAATTTGAGCTTCATTCAGACCACCAAAGTCTACTCTATATCTTTACATAGCCTAATCTTAATGCTAGGAAGAGGAGATGGATGAATTTTTTATGTGAGTATGATTTTGATGTCCATTACATCAAGGGGAAAGAGAATGTTGTTGTAGATGTCTTGTGTAGGAGGTGACATGAGCTCTTGTCTATGACTTCTAGTATAGATCTAAGAGAGCACATTTTGCATCATTTTCTAGAGGATGGATTGTATGTGGAGGTTTCTCAGTTTATACATTCTCAGAGACCTCTTGAGGGGAGATTTGTAGAGTATTCTTTAGAGTCCGATGGCCTACTATGCCATAGAGGATGCATCTATGTACCTTCTATGGGTGAATTGCGAGAGTTTATTGTGCTTGAGGCTCATAGAGCACCTTATGCAGCTCATCCAGGAGTTAAGAAGTTGAACACTAATTTGAGATAGTTGTGTCATTGTCCAGGAATGAGAATGCAGATTGCCAACATAGTTGCTAGATGCCTAGAGTGTAAGAGGGTGAAGGCAGAGCACAGTCATCCAAGTGGGCTCTTGCAACCACATGTGATACCAGAGTGGAAATGGGATACTATCTCCATGGATTTCATTGTTGGTCTCCCTATGTCCTCTCATTGTGATGATGCCATCATGGTGATAGTTGACACATTGACCAAGGTTTCCCACTTCTCACCCATTCGTACCACATTCACAGCCCCAGTAGTGGCATAGCTATTCTTGCAAGACATTGTCAAACTTCATGGAATTCCTCATAAGATCATATCAGATAGAGACTCACTTTTTACATCCTCCTTTTGGAGAGAGCTTCAAGTGGCTTCAGGCACTAGACTCAACTTTAGCACAACATACCACCCTCAGATAGATGGATAGATAGATAGGGTTAATCAAGTTTTAGAGGACATGTTGTGCATGTATGTGATGGACCATCAAGTCAAGTGGGAGGAGTACCTTCATCTGGTTGAGTTTTCCTATAATTATGGGAATCATTCCTTTATAGGTATGTCTTCATATCAGACTTTTTATGGTAGACCATGCAGGACACCACTAAGTTGGGATAGGATCAAGGATAGAGTATCTATTGGACCTCAGTTGGTCAAGGATATGGATCAGTAGGTGGTTTTGATTAGACAACATCTTAGAGAGGCTCAGGATAGATAGAAGAAGTATGCAAATGCACAAAGGGTTGATCAAGAGTATTTTGTTAGAGATAAGGTTTTCTTGAGAGTGTGCCCACATAACAGTCCAATCTATTTTGGAAAGGGCTCTAAGTTAGCACCTCTCTTTGTTGGACCTTTCCAGATCTTGGAGAGGATAGGACCATTCACCTATCATCTAGCTTTTCCACTCAGCCTGTCACGCATCCACAATATATTTCATGTATTTGTGTTATGAAAATATATTTATGATGAGTCTCACATTATAGATTGGGATGTCTTGTAGGTGGAGTCAAATAGACAGTTAGCCTTGGAGCCCATTCACATTTTAGTCCAATAGAACCTAGCACTTTGAGGCATAGAGCTAGACCAAGTTAGGGTCTAGTGGGATTGTTATGATGAGGTCAAGACTTCATGGAAAGATGCAACATAGATGAGATCATAGTACCTATACTTGTACCTTTTTTATGAACTCTAGGAGGAACTTCATGCCTAGAGGGGGAGGATGTGAGGCCTCACCCCAACCCACCATAGCACTATGGGTACATTAGCATTTTGATACCTTATGATTTGATACTTTGATACACCTTTTAATCATTTTGACAGAGACTTATGATATTATGTTTGATGACGATGATTACATTATGCAGACTATATTTTAATGTGGACTAGGACCTAGAACATATGGTTGATTTTGGTTATACATGCTTAGATATGTGATTTGATGAGAAAGATTTAATCATGATTAGATTTGATTATTTCATGGATTATGCTTTAAGATAGGAAGTATAATGGATGATATGTCTTGATGATTTATGAAGATACCATGTTTAAACATTACGCAATGAAAATTTTAATTATGAATTGAATTCTACATATTGATTAATGTTGCTAATTATGAATTGTATATGTATATATATAATTGCATGTGATTTTATTGCCTTGGACTACTGATGTTCAAGTTTCGTGTGTAGGAAAGAGAACCATGGAATTATTTGGAGAATCGGGGCTAAACACATTGGAATTGAGTAAGCCAAGGTATAATATGATAAGGGATTAAAAACCTCATTGTAATGTGATCTTTATTTTAAACATAATTTGGAATGTGTGTTGTTAATTGGACATGTCATTTGTGAATGTGATGTGTATTTCATGGTGTCACTTGACACTTGTATTTTCCATGTGTATGGTGATGTGTCAAATTAGGGCTTGGGCAAGAATCACCTAACCTTATAGGGTATTATATTAGTCCCACTTGCATGTAGATGTCTTGTAGGGATCACATCAAGTTGGAACTCGGATTTGAACTTTAGGGGTACTTTAGAGGGGTCAAAAGTGACCATAGAGTGTATTTTTGGCCTAAATTAGCTAACCCTAGGGGGGTACCTTGGGTTGGGGGCTAGTTTTTACCTATGGGAAAGCCTAGATCACCATTATGGCCCTCCAAAAAGCCTACTTTTCAAAAGTGGCGAAAATGGAGGTGGCCACATGCATTCTAACTTGTCCCACACTCCTTGCTAAACCCACAATTAAGAGGGGGGAAAAGAGGCAAGACTAATGACTTGGTGTCATGTCTCATTTAAAGCTAGATGTTGAGTACAATTTTAGAGGTCTTTTTAGAGGGCTTGGAGAGACTTAGTGGGTGTTCACCCACTCTCTAATTTTAGAGACACTTAGGGTTGGAGAAAGGAAAAAAGGTCAAGGGGATTAGGGCTCTACTCAACTTCATTCTTCCATTTTGCATTGGACCAAGGTTGGTGGTCTTACCACATGGAAAAGCTTCTTTGTTGAAATTCATGATCAAGATTATTTGTGTAGAAATGCATATTAGTCTTTCTATGGAGGAATTATTATTGCATTTTTATTTTGATGTTGTAGTGTAGGATGAACTTGTGAAATCTTGTATGTAATTTTCTTTGTAAATCTTTCATTGTTGTGTTGGGTTTGGGATGCATTTGGATTTTATATCACTCTTGTTTCTTTTGGTTTTTGGGAGTTTCATTCATGGGAGTTTAAGGCATTACTCAGCCTTTGGGAAGGGAAGAAGTGGCCCTGGGTGAAGGGGTTAGTTTGGCTCTTCATTGTAGTGAGAGTCTCTTCTCTTAGAGAAGAGGGAAAAACTCATGGGGTATGGGCTCCATGAAGCCATTTTGTATTCTTGCATCTTGAGGATGTTAATGAGGAAAGCTTGTGTATGGAAAATTGATTGTATATCCTTTGAAAGGCATGGAAATATTCTTGTTGGAAATGTAATAAGTTTGGCATTCTCCTCCTTGGAAAAGCCCACCTTCACCCTACTTCAATGGGTTTGGAAAACTCATTTCTGAAGCCTTGGTTGGGAGTTATTTGTTGTTTTGTGCATATATGTTTTTGTGAGCATTTGGTTTTGTATACCCATTTAGCCTTGGTTCTCCAAGCTCGGGGGTGGTCTCCTTGAGACCTTGGATGGGAGGTGAGATCTCCATGGTTCTCCCCTTTTATTTGCAAGTTTGAAGACCATGTTTTTGCAAAGGATAAAGCTTTGGAAGTATTTCATTTTGGTGTTTTGTGAAAGCAAAATGTATTATGTTGTTGTTGCTTTGATATCACTCAAAGACATGTATTTGTAACATTGTATTTGATGTATCTTGAGTCATGAAAGGAGTGTCTTTGTTTCTCTTTGTAATAAGTTCATTGTGCAAAATTGTATATTTACAAAAAACTATAGCTTCCTTATTACTTCTTGTATTGAGATTCAATGGAAATTCAATGTGGAAATATTTCTTGAAGTTGAAAAGTAGTGTTCTCAAGTTTTGTTAAAATAATCTCTCATCAGCATTGTAATTCAATACTATGTAGAATGAGTAATCTTGTTTGGGAATAACAAGGAGAAAGGATGTTCAATAGTTAGTTGAATTAAAGTTAATGGTAGCCTTTATTTGCAAGCATTATTTTAAATCAATCTATTAAGTTCTATCTATTCTTGTTGTAAATTAATCAAATGGATAAATCCATGTTTATTGTCTTTAAGCTTAAGAAAAAAACTATGTAGAACAGACAACCAAAAATCAAAGAAAATGCTCAAAAGAGACCTACAGGTCTTTGGAATTTGTATGGGACAAAAATAAATTCTCCCATACACTTCCAAAAAACACACAGGCAATATTAAACATTATTTCTAGCCACTTGTAAATCAAATACCAAAAAAAAGGCTATCCTATTCAATCTAAGAAGACTAGTCCACTTGGGGGACCCACCTGGGTCGTCACCCTAAAAGGGCCTAAATAGGTCCCCATAAAAGGAATATAATATTACATTATATTACAAACAAATTATTAAAACTAATTATTATATTAAATTTTTTTACCTTTTTCATATGTCCCACATTGGATGGGCTTTTAAAAAAAATTAACAATAATTTAAAAAAAAAAAAATTGTATGAAGTGTGGGGGGGGGGGACGTGGACCTCACTCTATGTAGGACCACGACCCCCATGGCCCCACGACTTGCCGTCACAGGGCCCCTGCCACGACAGGGAGGTACTCTGCCGCGGGCAGGAAACCCTGCCACGGTAGGTGGGTGGGCCCCACCACTAAGTCCGTTGGGGACTTTAAATATAACAATGCATGACATTTTTTTTAAAACTTTGTTTTTATTTAAATTTTTATTTATTAATAAATTTCATTATTAATAAATATATTTATTAATTAATATTTCATATTTATTAATTAATAAATATATTTATTCATTAATATTTTATTTTATTTTATTTTTGGCATGGTTTAATTAATTCCATTATTATTAGTTAATTAGTTATGCTTTATTACATAATCTTAGTTAATTTTTCCATTTTCACTTGGTAAATTTAAATTTGTTGATAAATGGAATTTGTATTATGTGGCATTTAATTAATATTTAAACAGTAAGTTCATTAGTACTTAATTAGCACATAAATATTAATTATTTTATTATTTTATTTTGTCAATTAGTTATCTTTGATTTGAAAAGGTGTCTAACAAAATTTGTAATGGGTAATTTACTTTAGTCAATAGATTTAATCCTCTAGGTATGATTTAGGTCAGATGGATTATTATCTATTAGCCCAACTACAGATCTATTTAATTAAGTTAATGAATTTAGTAATTAACTACACCTTCTTATTAAAATGTTTGTGTTGGATTTTTCTTTGGGAAAAGAATTATTGTTTTAATTTCTACTTACGAATAAACATATATGTGGTTAATGGCTTTGTTCATCGCAAAATCTATCCCATTGGACTTAGAATTGTGAATTAACTTTATAGATGTAATCTAATGAAAATTGTGTACTAACAGGTCTAATTCTTTTACGAATCCAAATTATATGGAAATGGTTAAGAATTTAACCCATTCGATCAACAAGAACCCATTTAGGGCTTATCAAGTAGAGACATATTAATGAAACCCACAGAGATATCATCTCTTCCTCAAGCTAGTTTCTTCTTGTAGGAAGCAAATGGACATCTACCTCACTAACCCATTAGGAATTTAGGGGTTGACACTTCAGATAACTAACTCTAGGTTGGGCCTAGCTTAGCTATAGTCTACTTATCCTTGAACCAATGAACATTATCATTAAACATCTAGTTTTTTAAATAAATAAAAATTGGTGCCTTTTTGTGTGTAAATTTTAGGGCATGACAAAAGGGAAAGGACAAATGTACTCTAACGAGTATTATTTTAATGAGTTTTCCTTTTCTTCCTTTAAATATTGAATTTCTTCTTGCATGGTAAGTAACTATCATGTCAAAATAAATATAGGACTAAGATCTTCTTTTTGTTTGATTTGATTCACATCATAATCCTTAGGTAATTTTACTCCTTGTGATGTAAGTTCCAAGAAGTATTTCTCTTTGTTCTCATCCAACGTTATTTCAACGATCTTCTTAAATTTTTTACTTCCCAAAGCCCTTTGATATTCTTATTCTGTAGGGTCTTCATCATCATCAGAGTCATAATGTGCTTCACAATTTCATTCTTCTTCCTAATTAGTTTTTTCATCTTGGTCATCTTGTTCGTTATGTCTATATTCCCAATGGAGCTCATTTTGGTTTTCAACATGTTGTTATTGTTAGGAGTCATCATGTGCATAGTGCTAGGAGTAGCTCCAAATAGGGTATTAATCCATGAGGTTTCTCCTTGTTCAAATGTCAATAATGGCACATTGTTTGAGAATGGGTTTCTTTATAATTTATAAGACTTATGTCTTATATTAATCGTGAAAACTTGATTAAGAAATTTTTGAGTATCCTTATGTGTAAGTGGTTCTGAAAATTGGTTCAAGTGTGAGTCCAAGGTTGCAATTGTGGATTTAAAAATTTTTGAGGATCCAACGTCAAAGGGTTAGAGTTCCCTGATAATGAGTTGGGAACCAAGTGTAAGTGAATTTGTTTCAAAATATTTGAGAGCTCCAACATCAAAGGGTTAGAGTGCCCTGATAGTGAGCTGGGAACTTGACTGAATCTGATGTGATAAGGGACTTCACAACTTAACTTATGTAGGATATAGAACAAATAAGAATAACAAGAAACACTCAAGAAATGATTCTCTCAGGTTTGCAAGATTACTAGTTCTGACAATAGATTGTGACAAAAGGCTCAAAAGGGTACTAAAAAATCCAAAAATTATGTTTTCAACATGTGATAAATAATTTTGGCCCCAGATGCGACACCCTAAATGTGACTTCTAGTTTAATGGTTCCAGATGTGACACAAGAAATATGAGGTGCGATCCCTAATCCAGATGTGACCTAGGATATATGGGATGCAATCATGAAATGACCAAATGCAATCTGGAATGTGGGGTACGACACAGGATATAAGATGTGACTTTTTGATGTTTTATTCGAGGGAAAATTCTATCAAGTTTATAAAAATTTGTCTCCTCTGTCTGATTCTAGGAGCTTTTAGGTGTCTAAAAGTTCTTGTAGTTTATTCATTTAGGGGATTTATCTTGGATTTTTACTTCAAACACATCAAACAACACTTTATAAGATCAAAGACACCTATTTTTCCCTAAACTTGGTAGAGATTGGAAATACTTGTTTATTGACTTAGGAGCACACTCAAAGACTCCTCAAAATATGATAGTCCAACAACATGCAATGGATGTTGGAGGCCATATTAGTCGAGTAGTAACATCAATGAGGGCTCGATATGATGAAATTCTTAGGGAAATTACCATTTCCTTGCACAAGCATTACCAACCTTTGGAGGTAGTCCGAGTAGCATCTAACTTATGGTTCTCAATGAGAGCATCTGTTCACAATTGAATCCCATATTCTTGCAAGCAAGATTGAGGAATATATCCCTATGAGTACTCAAATTTGTGTAGTCTCACAAGAGAGATTGAAGCAGCTCTTCTCTACACAAAATCCAAGAATCTTCATGAAAAAGATCAACTCAAGGTTCCTTGAACAAGATCAACTATGTCTTCTGATATTTTCATCTCAAGGAAGTGTCTTATATTATAGTGAGGTGGAAGGTTTGGATTCTACCTATCCTCACTTGGGTCATTCTTGGGAGCTTTTTATCTTAATCAATAGGCCCTCTAATTAGGAATGCAAAAAAGAAAAGAGGATTGGCAGCTTAGAGGTCTGGATTTCTGATTATCCATGAAGGAGAAGAGCATAATCTCCTATCTCATTCTATTTTCTCCTATCAATCACATCATGCAAGCTTAAAAATTAATTTACCCCAATTTGACTGCAAATTACAATCTAACAAGGTTTTTGAGTTTCTAATTATACCAAAGGGAAAAGAGCATAATCCTCTGATTAGGTTGCAAATTGACTTGAAATTGTAATTAAATTCATAGAAAATAAAAACATAATGTTTGATTTAATATTTTTCTTCAAGGAAACCTACAAACAACCATTAGTAGTCTCTTTCTTACTGATGTTTTAGAAAATTTGACCTACAAACCACTGTTAAGTTGTCATATTAATAAAAATCACCCATTAGATGTCAACAAAATCAAATTTACAATAAAAGTCCCCTAATGTGATCCTATTTTCTACTAGATGTGATCCCATTTCCCTCATGCAATTAAGGATCTCAGATGTGATACAAAGTAAACAGGATGTGATACCTGACCAGATGCGATCCAGGAAACCCTGGATGCAATCCAAAAAATCTCAGGTGCGATCCAATTTCCTGAATGTGATCTTCTGTTCATTGAAACATGGAAAAAAGTCAGTCAAAAATATAAAAATATAGGGCTCAACCTCACGGTGGGCACCAAAAATGTGTGTATTCTATGGTACATGTCAATCTGCAACACAACACTTTAATAAGACATAATATTGTTAGTTTAAATCTAATTGAAATCAAAGTGAAAGCCATTAAACTAAGAAAAATCATCCTATTACTCTTTAACTAATGCAAGTATGCAAAAAGTCTAGATTTACTCTCAACTTTAGACTCTAAACGGTGACAATGCATGCTAGAATGAGAGATTCTAATCAAATTAAACTAAAAAGCTAGATTCCTCCATTAAATCATTCACCATTAAGCTATGAAATTCAAATATTCTCTAATTAACTATGAAATGAAATATGAAGCATGTAGTTGTAAATCAATTAATTCTTCATTCATTCTTGTTGAGATTTGAAAATCCTTTTATAGAACTTCAAAGATTTGGATGGTTGAGATGCATCCATGAGGAATGGTTGAGATGCCTCCATACTTGATCCATATGAGTGATCCATGTGATTAGCTCCCATTGGTTAAAAGTGTTTTTGTTGTTCTTTGAGAGGAAACATTTATTTTTGAGGATTTTGTTAATTTATTTTAATTAATTACTATAGCCATGCATTTAATGGGAATGATTTAATTTATTAAGCCTAGAGGTAATTAATGTAATTATTTGATCAATTATCGATGATTAATTGTTGATTTATGAATTTTATCAAATTTATTGAATTATGTTAATAATCAAGAATTTAATTAACACAATTAGGAATTTATCTCGAGTTAGGGAAAATAGGGCTTGTTGGTAACATTTTCAAATTTTCAAAAGTTGTTGTGTGATGATGAATATCACCTTCATGAAATTAAGATCTAATAGAAACAATTGAAACTAAATACAATGTAAATCTAATTAGAATTGAAACTATAATCTATAACATCTCATGGTTCTCTAGAAAGAAGTGGTAAGTGAAGCTCTCAGCTCAAATCCTCACTAGTGACACTTCTAAAATGAGAAATTATACTTCTACTATGCTTCTACAATGCTCATTTAATGCTTAATCTAGCTCAAATTGACAAACTAAAATGATAATTGCTCTAAATGCTCTTAATTGCTCTTAAAATGCTCTCAATTGCCTATAGTAACAATGCTTTGCAAATGAAGTTCTAAGACATCAATTGCTCTCAAAATGCTTCATATTTATAGTAATTTCCCAAGGGTAGCGGGTGGAGTGAAGTAATCATGATTATCCCTTGGTTGAGTCAAATACTTTACTTTGTTCATAAATGGGGGGACAATGAGGGGACAATCCTTTAGATGGTCTCAAAGCTTTGGACACTTTAAATGTTTGCGTGATTTGTGTCTTTTTGTCCTCAATTTTCATTGGTTTCTCAACTTTGTTGAAAGAAATTAGGAATTATTAAATTCAATTAATTAATTAAATTTAGCCATGTATGGGTAATAGGTTCATTTTGATTTTTGATTTAAACAACTATACCATTAATTGATTGTAATCAATTATGTAGTGCTTTTCACCCCTTTAAGCTTTGATTTAATTATTTAACATCATTATTTGATTTTTACTTTTCTTTAATTGATTTTGTCCAACTTTATTTAATTATGTCCCTTTTAATTGATTTGATCCCTTTTTGACTTAATTAATGCATTTTGATGATTTTGACCCATTTAATTTATTTTTGCCCAATTTTAAAAGTACTTCAATTTTGTGTGTCTATAGCTGCATTTTAATTTTTGGTCCTTTGAAAGTTTTCCATGCTTTTGTGCTAATTTTCCTACAATTCTCATGTCCCAAATGTTGAAAATATGTTCTTAATGGTCAAAACCCTAAGTGTTAGATCAAAAATGCTTATGAAGAGCCAAAAACCCTACAAGAACCTAACCGAGTTTTATTTTTTCATTACTTTTTCAAATCACTTAAGTAAGCCTTTAAGCATGTACGCTTTATAATTACCACTTAGTTCCCCAATCTCCAAAAGTATTTAGCATATTCCTTTTAGTCTGGCAATTCAAAAAATGTCTTTGTCACACAATCTCTTTAAGTATGGAGAATATTCCTTATCTTCATGAGACTCAGCGGATGTTCTTGGTCACCAAATATCTGGATGATCTTCTTAAGATCTAGCGACTAGTACTAATAATTTTTTTTGAAGGCAACTATAGTCACTCAATCTCGAGATGCAAAAAGCCTTCAGTTAGGTGATCTCTTAATGAAATATTAAAGTGATCAAGTATTCAATGATTATGAGACTTCTCCTGTAGTCGTTGAGTCTCCAAATGAAAGATGGTGGTTATGTTTTCTTTCAGTCACCAGGTCTCTCGATTCTCAGGAAGTTAGTGTTTTTATCCAGCGACTCAGCGATTGTAGTAGTCACGTATCCTCATAATCCTGATGGTTATGAGGCAAACATTCAGCGATCTGGTGACACAGTTATCTCTTAATATCATGATGTAACTGTTAAGTTTTGAAATGTCCAGCGAGTTAGTGATAACCATAAGATGAATGAAAGATCAATAGTTAGCATTTAATCTCATAGTCTAACTAAGGTTAAGTAAGATATTCAACAACTTGGAGAATAGAGGATTTCATCCAGTCTCTAGATTTAACCAGGGTAAAGGAAAGTATTAGGAGACTATGAGGTTCCTTCAGTCGCATGTTCACCAGAAGGTGATGAGGTAAGGTAAGGGTTTTTCACAAGGTGAATATGAATCGTTGATGCAGTTTTGATTGGGCAGTGGTTGCATTATCTCCAAGTCAAACCATGGGTTAATAGAAGTTTCAGTGACTGTAAGAAATGCTTTGTTGTCCAGTCTCCTGACTAAACCCAGGTTAATAAAATCTTTCGGCAACTGGAAGGTAACCTTAGTTGCGCAATCGCTAGATGACTAAGGGTTAAGTGTTTGCCGAGGTCAAAGAAATGAAGAAAGATATGAATCCATTTGTTGGATTTGATGATGTGTTCATTCCTAATTGATCACAAAGTAAAATAAAGAATTAATAATCTCTCATTGATTATGAGATAGACTATAGTCGCTCAATCTCTGGAAGAAATAAATCAAAGATATTCTGACTATAGTCACTAGGCCTCCAGAAAGGTTCAGTCTCCAGATCTCCTGGGAAAGTCAAAGTCAAAATGAAACTATAGATATTAAGCGACTATCGTTGATTTTGTTCTTTATAGATTAATATCTAACGGTTGTCTCTTAATCGCTAGATAAAAATGATGTCATCCCAAAACTGTCGAGACTAAGCGACTACCATCAAATCATGATCCTATGGTTGTCATGAAGTCGTAAGAAGAAATAAAGAAAAGCTCAAATATTTAGTGATAAAGAGACTACTGTGTAGTCACTAAGTCTCCGGATAGGTGAAGTCAGGTGGTCTCCAGAAAAGGTTTGAAAAGTCAACAAGTTCTGGTGATTAAGAGACTTACTGTGTAGTCGCTAAGTCTTGTAATACCCCAAAAATGGGCTATAGGTTCATTAACCTCTTACATCAACAATTCGATCGAAATCGACATCAAAGTCCTAACCTAAGGCACATCAGCGCATTAGTTTATCAAAAACCTAATTGATTATCTTAATTCTAGATCAAGGAATATTCCTTGAATATTCCTAATTTATCATAATTATCTTTAATTGAATATTATTTGGTGATAAATGTCACTATTTATCCCAAAGTTGATTAATTGAATATGATGAATATTTAATTAAGTAATTTAATTCTTCCACTTAATTATTTAATTAGATTTAATTCTATTTATTCCTAATTAATATTATTTTTATTTTGACAATAAATCAAAATTCCTACAAACAATCAATTGAATATTTATTTAATTGATTTAAAATCAAAGTTGTCAAATTTAATGATTTAATTAGAATAAAGTTTTATTAAATAATTAATTAATCCATAAATCAATTGTTTTAATTCAAAATCAGTTAAGTCGAAAATAAATCACTTTATTTATTAAATTAATTCATATTAAATCACGCACAATCAAAAAAGCATTTAACTTTAAATCAATTTTCAATTTCAGTTTGTTAACTTTCTAAACTCAACATCTTATGATGAGTTGAAAAAGAGAACTAAACTTTATTTTGAGATAAAAACTGAATTGCATGATTTTATGAGTTTATTTATTCTTAATTTCTTGTTAACTCAAAAATCAACCTAAGTTTATCAAGAGTGATTTTTGTTTTTTCTTATGCATCCTCAAACCCTAGATTTCTATAAAAACAAGGCTCAACTCTTCACAAAGATATCTCTCAAATTTGCACAATTACTCTGGCAAAATTGTATACGAAGAATCAAGCTTTTGCGACAGGTGACTTTGTGAGATCAATTCATATTTTTTCATAGCTTTGCATAGATTTTCATATCAATTCATATCATTCTTAGATTAAATCTGCATATCATTTCAATCAATTCTAGATTAGTTTCATATCAAGTTTTTTTCATCTTATTGCATAGACAATACAAAAATATAGATTAATCTGCATTCATTCTACATTCATCTTTTAGCATTAAATCCTTCATTTAGGTGTTGCATTGTCACTGATCTCAGTCTAATATGAGAATACATACTCACACCTACTAGAAGGCAATAAATCACCTGGTTAGCTTAGTTTCAATTACTTGCAGATTTTGATTTTGCTAACCTCTAATGTTTTACTGAAGTGTTGTGTTTGTAGCTAGGTACAATGTTGACACACATTTATGGCAACCACTGTGGGGCCCTGAAATGGGTTTTCATTCTATTCTATCAAATTTCTATCATTTTTCTCGAACCCACGACCACAAGGTTAGTTTTTATTGTTTTGTGATAAATTTTTGAGCTGTTTTTCTAGAAATTTGACTGGTGTTTTTATTGGTACATGCACATATGACATGATAAAAATCCAAAATTTATATATTTGGAAAGGTATTTGAGTTATCCTTCATTTTCCATTGGTTTGAATTAATTTATTCTTGATTTGAAAAAGTTATGATCATTTTAGTACAGACTGGTCATAACCTGATTTTATGAAATTCAACTAATGTTTTTATTGGTACATGCACATATGACATGATACAGAATAGAAATTTATATTTCTGGAAAGGTATTTGAGTTAGCTTTCATTTTCAGTTTTTTTTAATTAATTTTGTCTTGATTTGAAAAAGTTATGATCATTTTAGTGAAGACTGGTCAGAACCTGATTTTATGAAATCTGACTAATGTTTTTATTGTTACACGCACATATGACATGATAAAAATCCAAAATTTATATTTTTGGAAATATATTTGAGTTAGATTTCATTTTCCATTGGTTTAAATTAATTTTATCTTGATTTGCAAAAGTTATGACTGATTTAGTGCAGACTGGTTAGAATTTGATTTTTGTGACAATAGGTTTTTTGATTATCAAATGACATATTATCTTTGACTAACCTGATTTTCTACCACGTGGGGTTGACAAGTTGTGTTGTTTTTTTTTTTTGTGGATTTTTATAATAGTGGGTTGCATGTACAAGAATAGATAAGTTTTTCATAATAGTGGTTTGCATGTGCAGGTGCAAGTACATCCTATAGCTACAAAAGATAGAAGACAAATGCTCAAAAATTGCTAAAATAGGTAAAATCTACTAAGCGCGTTGCAAGGAACTTAGGTATTCTTTTCAATTTGATAACACTTCAATTTTGGATATAAAATGAACTCTCATCTGTCAAGCTTGTGTGTCTTTCCAGCTTTCATAATTCAAACTTCAATTTTAGGCTATAAAATGAACATAGATTTGCTTTTGGCATATCTGTTACACATAGTAAATAGGCCCTATGAACACTATTTGTGGATGATCTAGAGAAAGGGGGCTTCATTCTCTTGTTCATGCATCTGAAGCTCTTCTTGATGATAGATCCCCTTGTAGGTAGGGAGAATACTGTGATTGTCTCACGTTCTACTTGGTTTGGTCCTTAACTTTTGATCAATACGTTCTCTCTCTAGAGAGATCAATGGACATAGTTGTTGACATCACAAATCTTGGTGAGATAATTTTAGTCTTAGTGTGTCAGATTAATCTATTTGTTGTGTTTGAGTAAAAGTGATAAGGCTAGAGGATTATGCTCTACTCCCTTTTTGGGCAGTATCAGAAACTCAAATCCTTGGATCTGGACCAAGTCCCCATGTGGTATCTTTTGTGAGTCACCTTTAGAGAGGGTTAACCATAGTGGACATTCCCTTTATTGGGTCAACAATGTGGATGGAACCTCAAGTGGTAATAGCCATTTTCGCCATGGTAGCAATAGCCACTATATAAATTTATTTGTGGAAGAAATCTCCACAAGTGTGGTCTCTTGTTGGGTTGTCAAATCTCCCTAGAAGCTCCTAATTGATTAAATTCTCAGACTGTGTCAAAACCTCGGTGCACCTGGATTGGATTTTTCCCTCTTGAGATCACAAAAGTTGCAGAGTCAGACCATTACTACAAACCCTAGTGAGGCCACATTTTTCATTTTCTAAGAATATGTGCATTATTGAAAAACTTTTGAGAACATACACAAGTAGCATCCCTAGGAATTAGCAAAATAAGTCACTTGATTATTTTTGTGCAAGGTTGCTTTGTCCCCTATTCATTTTTTTTAAACATGCTTGAAATCACTTGCCTATTGTTTTGTGTGCTTGTTTATCTACTTGGTTATTGTAAATGAACAATCCCAAAACAAACTTGAAATCTTGATAGAAAAACTTGCAAACAAACTAATTTTGAAAACTGAAAAAATTGAAAATCTGAAGCAAAAATCCTTTCTGGTGTCAAAAGTCATCCTAAAATTTCAAAACTTGTATCAAAGCTAAAGTCAAAGTTGTCAGAAAACTCCAAAATTTGTCATAAATCCAATTTTTATAGCCTGCTTCCAAATTCTGTCAAAATATTCACCGTGTCAGGAACAAAGCACAAACTAGAAATAATCCAATCTATTAACCCAAAGTGGTCTCTTGAGTCTAATCTAACCTTCTAATTTATCAGTTTGAGTCATTTTTCATCTTGTGTCAAAACCTTGTCAAAATCATCTTCAATTCAATCTTCAAATAAAAATGGCTAAGTGTTGCAAGCTCGTGTCCACCATCTTTTAGGCATCTACCCATACTACTAGGGCATAGTATCCTTCCTTTACATCCAATCTATCTTCAATCAATCCATTCTTGACAAGGTTGTGTCATTCAATCTTCTTGAATCAAATCATTCCTTAGTTGTCTTCATCTTGCTCTTTTGCTTCACCCAAGGTTAATGGTGGAAACTAGAGCTTCATCACAGCGAAAACAAGGAGAAAAACCCAAATTCTCTTCAGCCGCATCTTCTGTGATTGCTAAGACATTTCATCAACCTTTCGACATGACTAAATTTGTAGAAGACACTCTTGGAAACCTTTACTTGATAGGTGGTTACGTCACTCCTCCTACATCAATCCACACAGGTCATCAAATAACTCCTACATTAATCCATGTAGGTCATCAAGCAACTCCTCATCGATCAATCCCTGATAGTTCTCATAACAACACCATGTCTCAAGGAGGAGAAAACCAAGGATCCCAAGGACATCAATCTCAACATGGTGCAAATCAAGAACACACACCTTTTAAAATTGCCCAATATCAAAATGATGATAACTTCAAGAGAATGATGAAGCATTTCTTGTGTGAAGACAAAGAGACATACTTCCTAGAGTTGGCTCGTCAAGGGGCTAAATTTCCTCCCAAATTTAATGTTAAATATATCATTACACGTGAGGAAGAGATTCCTATCACAACTATGATGAAAAAGATGCATGCCATGCAAGTCAAGCTCAACAAACTCGAAAAAGAGAAGGAACCTAAAGAGTTCTCCATGGAAGCTCTATGCCCTTTTCCATTTGATAAATACTTGTACATGTCGCCATTCCCAAAAAGAGTGGAGATGCCTAAATATGACAAATACGATGGAAACTCTGGATCCTCAAGATCATGTTAGAGAATTCTATACTCAATCTATGGAGTTCATGCATGAACCAACTTACCTAATGCATCTTTTCCCTCGATCCTTGGGAGGGTCAGCTATTCATTGGTTCTCAAAAATGCCTCCAACAATCAAAACTTTTGAGGAGTTAATCAAATGGTTATATCAAAAATACTCCTACAACATCTAGCATCTGGTCACTATGATCGACATTTACAATCTGAAACAAAACTCAGGAGAACCATTCCTGACTTTTCTCAAAAGATGGAGGAAATTTTTTTCTCTATATGCTAGACCTATTCTAGAAACTGAGAAGCTAGAAATTTTCATCAACAACCTTGTTCTAGAACTCAACTACCATTTGCAAATGAATAATCATACAACCTTTGATAAAATGGTAGAAAATGTAATCAAAATTGAGAAAGTACTTGTACAAAAAGGAGGCATATCACTTCAAAAGGACAAGAATGAATCGAGATCTAATTCTAAAGACAAAAGAAAAAATTGGAACAAGAATAAAGGCGTCATCACAGATGGCGTTGTTGATAATATCCATGCCTCACCTAAGGCACCTGCTTTCAATCTCACTATTGGTACCCAAGCTATCAAAGCCTCAGAGGAAAAAGAAACAGAGTCAAACAAGAAGTCATCTGACTATAAACCTTGGGCTACAGATCCTAAATGCAAGTTTACTCCTCTTGGAGAGTCTTTGGAATCCGCCATGAAAAATTTGTTGGCCAACAAAATCATCACCTTGCCTAATATAAAGGTATTTGATCCTGAACCTAAACCAAAATGGTGGAGAGAGAATGATTTATGTGACTTCCATCACAATAAGGGTCATAAAAATATTTACTACATATGCTTGAAACACATCATACAAGACAAAATTGATAATGGAGAAATCATGATTAACAATCATAAAAGCAACAATGATCATACAACATTCACGAAACCATTTCCAAACCATGGTCAAGGAGATTCGTATTCTCAGCCTACTGTGGGTACTAAAGTCAATTATGCCTACTCTAGAAATAATGCTTTCATAAATATAGTTGAACCATGCCTATCTGAGTGTTGCAATGTCATCACAATCGTAAGAAAAGATAGAGATAATCAATCAACAAATGCAATTACTTGATCACAAGCTCAGGAACATCTACAAGGAAAAAATTTAGATTCATCAAATGTCCCTAAGGTGCCTTTTAATCTTTCATCTACTTCTAAATAGAAGGCTGCCACTAAATCAAATCATAAAGACACGAGGCCAGCATCATACAGTATTGTACAACAACTCTAGCATACAAATGAAAAAATCTCCATGTTTGAGTTGCTTCAGATATCTCCAGCTCATAGAACCATTCTAGACAAAGCTCTACTTAGATCCAATGTTCTTGATAACCTTGATTTAGATAGATTCCATACTATGGTTTGTCATTTGATGTCTCCCCAGTATATGTCATTTTCAGAGGAAGATGATAACTCCTTGAGTCATTCACATAACCAACCCTTGTATGTTCAAGTCTTGATCCAAAACCATCATGTCAAATGCGTGTTGATAGATGGCGATGCTGGTCTCAACATTTTTTCTTATAGCTTGATCACACAGTTGGGATTATCTGAAGCTACTATTGATCCTAAGAAGAAGATAACTATCAAGGCATATGATGAACAAGAAATATCTTCCAAGGGAACAATTTTCTTACCTATCAGAATGGGTCTAGTTATTAGAGATATCACATGTCAAGTTCTTGATCTACCTTTAGCTTACAACATCCTTCTAGGGAGACCCTAGATACATGAAATGAGAGCTATTCCTTCCACATACCATCAATGTATGAAATTTCCTTATGAAGTAGTAGAGGTGATGATTCTGGCTGATCTATCTACCACTTGTAATGCATTGAAAGAAAGTGTAGATAAACTTGTTCCTAATAATAGATAATCTTCCACTAAGAAACTAGACATTGTGTCAACTTCCAAGATAGAAGAACTTTCTAAAGAAGTCAAAATCAAAGATAATGGCATGGGAGTATAAACAATGGAACCCATTTTATCTCTCATATATCTCCCATTGTCCCCAAAATCTTATGGACAACCTTCTGACAAAATGAAACTCACAGTTAAAGAATCCTAGGTCATATTTAATGGAAGCTTTGTCATAGAGCAAGTATCTAAACAAGAGTTTGAGGAGGAATGATCTGTACTTGCATGGTTATACAAAGATGAGTCTCAATCCCAATCAGTCCAGAAATGTGACTCCACTTCAAGAAAAATTCCCCATAAGTCATATGGATCAGGAGACAAATTGATCACAAAGATGGGATATACTAGAAAAGGACCTCTAGGACTACAAGGTAAGGGTCTTCTATCACCTCTTGATCATCGTGGCTGAACAAACAAGAATACAACAGGTCTAGGATATTAGAAGAAGTGTTTCTATCTTAGCAAAAAATCTCCACATGTCTTAGAATAGATTGAACTGTCAACAACAATTCAACCAAAGGAAGAAACACTGCAATCTAACAATGACAATTCAAACACTACTGATGAGCTCATTCCTTATGAGCATTTTCCCAAAGAAATACTAGACCTCCTTAAAGATGAAGAGAAACCTAAAGAGAATATCAATGTAGTAGAAATACAAGAGCCTACTACGGAATAAAAGACAATTGCACCAAAAGAACCAGCTGATCTCAAAGGAAACCAAATAGACAAGGAGGAAGGTGGCAGCTATTCTAAGACAAATTCTCATGAGTATGAATTCAAATTAGAATCTAAGGGTAACCCTTCTTGTGGTATTCATCCTAACTTTACACACATTCTTAGATTTCCTAGAGGCATAGATGAGGAATCAAATGACTATGAATGTGGAGTCATTCCAGAGGAAGATGAGCTTATCACAAAAAAACATATTGATGTTGTTCACCAATATGCACCTAAAGCCAATGTAAGTCTAGAGTGAAATAATGAACTTAACAAGTTTGATCCACCGATGGCTGAAGTGGACTCCCACAATGACATTGAGCCTATTCACAAATTGAACATTTTGAGTTGTAATATCACCTTTGAACTCAAGAGTTAGGTTAGGACCAATGATGATAGATCCATATCTATAAATAGTATTTCCCAATCTTTCATCGCTTTGACTATCCAACATCCCAAACTTCTTGACCAAACCTCCATGAATCCAAGCCAAGGTATCTATACCTTTCCAAATGACTATGCCCTTGCTAGCTACCTCAATGAAGTTGAGCCTATGATGACTTCCATTAGTGAACCAAGTGTTAGCATGATGGAGTCAGACATCAAGTATCTTAGTCAAAAGAATAGAAATAAAAATAAAGAGAAAAGGAGTTATGATGGTGAAAGCCACTTTGTGGCAGTCTCAGAACCTACAAAAGTAAAAATAAATGACGTATCCAAAGGTGAAAACCTCTTTGAGGTGCCTAAGGATGAGATATTTGATGTCCTTCTGAGTCATTTATAGGACAGATCTCCAGTACTGATTGAGCCCACTCAATCCATCAACTTAGGAACAGAAAAAGAACCATAGTTGATCCATGTAGCACAATCCTTATCATAAGAAGAAAAGCAAAAATTTACTATATTCCTAACAATGAAAAAGATCAACTTTGCATGGAAATATTCAGATATGCCAAGGTTAGATCCTAATCTTATAATGCACCATTTATCTATAGCTCTAGGAGTCAAACCTGTTAAGTGAAAAATTGAGAAAGATGCATCCACATGTTGCACTCTTGGTCAAAGCTGAATTAGAGAAACTACTAAAAGATAGATTCATCTGTGTTATTGATTATGCTAAATGGATCTCAAATATTGTACCTATATCAAAACCATGCAAGTGTATAAGAGTATGCACAAATTTTAGAGATGTAAACAAAGCATGTCCTAAGGATGATTTTCCACAACCTAACATTGATATGATAGTGGACATGACTGCAGGCTTCGAGATGTATTCTTTAATGGATGGTTTTTTAGGATATAATCAAATAAAAATTGCTGCAAATGATCAAGAGAAAACTACTTTCACATGTGCGTGGGGTACCTTCTATTGGAATTTCATGCCATTTGGTCTCAAAAATGTAGGTGCTACATATCAGAGAGCTATGACATCTATTTTTCATGACATGATGCATCGAACTATGGAGGATTATGTTGATGATACTTTGGAAAAATCTATGATAAGATCTGAACATCTAAATGATTTGATCAAAATACTAGATCAAATGGAGAAATTTAGTCTCAGAATGAACCCTAAGAAGTGTGCTTTTGGTGTCACTTTTGGAAAGTTCTTAGGATACATTGTTTCAAAGAAGGGTATTGAAGTAGATCCAACTAAAGTTAAAGCTATCATGGAGATGCAACCTCCCAAGAATATTAGTTCAATGATAAAATTACAAGGGAGAGTACAATCTATTAGACACTTCATATCTCAGCTAGCAGACATATCACAACCTTTCACAAAGACATTACATAAAGGTGTGACTTTTGCATGGAATGAGGAATGTGAAAAGAACTTTAATCATATCAAGAAATATCTATCAAATCCTCCTATTTTTATGCCTCCTATACAAGAGAAGCCATTGATCTTATATGTCTCCACCACAGATACATCACTAGGGGAATTACTAGCACAACATGATGAGAACTAGAAGGAAAGAACTATATACTATATCAGTAGAACATTGGTAGCATATGAGAAGAACTATTCAATGATTGAGAGAGCTTGTCTAGCTATGATCTTTGCATCAAAGAACCTAGGACACTACATGTTAGCTCATACCACACATTTGGTAGCTAAGATTATTCCACTAAAGTACCTACTAAGCAAGCTGCCCTCATAGGTAGACTAGCTAAATGGGTGATGTTATTAAGTAAATTTGACATTGAATATGTTGAAAGAAAAGCTATCAAGGGCCAAGTTATTGTTAATAAAATGGCTGATGTACCTTTTTTTGATGATACACCAATGCAAATGGAATTCCCAAATTCCTCTATCATGAATTTTTCTTCTAGAACATGGAAGTTAATCTTTGATGACTCCTATACACAGAATGGATCTGGAGTAGGCATATTGTTCATCACTCCTCAAGGATACTTGATCCCTAAAGAATTCAAAATAAAGTTTCCTTGCACAAACAATATTGTTGAATATGAAGCCCTTCTTAATGGCATGAAGATAGCAATTGAATGGAGAATAATAGAACTACACATTCATGGAGACTCACAACTTGTAATACACCAAGTCAATGATGTGTATCAAATGAAAGATGGAAAGCTAATCCCGTACAAGATAATGGTATATGATCTAAAGAAATATTTCATATCTATCACCTTTGAAAAATTCCTAGAATAGAGAATAAAGTTGCTGATGCTATGGCAATGCTATCTACTTTATTACAGCAACCCAAACATGAGCTACGCTACAAGTTCCCAGTGGAAGCACTATCTTATCTTGCATATGATTCCCTTGAAACCCGCATGATCTACATTATTGTTGGTCATGGTTCATCTAGATATAAAAACCTATTCTCCTATCTCCAAGATCAAATCATTCCTGATACCTTCAACCGCCATTAGAAATGATACCTTATCTGAAATGCATCCCGGTATGTCATCATTGGTAATGATCTATACAAATGAGGTCTAGATGGTACACTCCTTAGATGTTTATAATGGGAAGAGTCTCAATGTGCATTAGAGGAAGTCCATGATGGTATATGTGGATCACATTCAAACGATTTAACACTAGCTTGAAAAATTATTAGGGTTGGGTACTATTGGCCTAAAATGGAAAAGAGGCTATCAAGTTTGCTAAGAACTATCAAAAGTTCCAAGTACATGGTAATTTAATTCATGCACCATGGAGAGATCTAATTCTCTTTACTACACAATGGCCTTTTTCACCAATGGGTGTTTGATCTTATATGAGCCATACATCCTCATTCTTCTAATGGACATACTCATATTATTATAGCTACAAACTATTTTACAAAATGGGTAGAAGTAGTCCCTTTGAGTCAAGAAATCGGCAAAAAAATTTCAATGTTCATTCTGAACTACATCATATGTCTGTATACAATTCCACATTCAATAGTCACAGATAATGGTGGCCAATTCAAGAATAAGGACTTAGATTCCTTGTGTTCAAAATTCAAGATTACATAATATTGGTCATCTATCTACTATCTTCAAGGGAATGGACAAGCAGAGGCATCCAACAAGAATCTATTGAAAATTCTACACCATACAGTTAATAAAATAGGAAAAGACTGGCATCTCATGATCAATCCAGCTCTTGGAGCCTACAAAAAAAATATAAGAACACCCACTGGGGTTACACCATTCACTTTTGTTTATGGGTCTGAAGCGATACTGCCTATTGAGGTTGAAATCCCATCATTAAGAATCAGAATACATGGTCTAGTAAGTGATGATGACTATAGAGTGTCTAGGTTGCAAGAAATTGAACTACTATATGAGCACCGATAAGTAGCATATGATCATCTCAGAGTGTATCATAAGAGAATGTCTAGAGGCTACAATAAGAAAGTCAGACACAAAGAATTTCAGGTTGGCAATCTAGTCTTGAGAGAAAATCCTAAAAATCAATCACATAGAGAACACAAGGGGAAGTTTGACCCCAACTAGATGGGTCCCTTTGTTATCACTGCTACTTTTGGCTCTAGAGCCTATCAACTCTCAACGACTGAAGGAGAACAACTCCAAGAACCAATCAATGTTCTCCATCTGAAGAAATTCTATGCCTAAGGCATTCAGTCTATGGTAAAATGTCCTGAAAAAATTAGAAAAATTAGAAAAAGTCTTCAAAAAAATGAAACATCTTGGTGAAAACCTTGCAATAGGCACCTTGATGATTCACAAAAAAAATAAAAAATAAAAAAAGTACAAAAAAATTGAAAAAATAAAAAAGTACAAAAAAATTGAAAAAGTGAAAAATACAAAAAAATGAGAAAAAGAAAAAATGCCTTGGTAGAAAAAATAGAATCTCTGCCAAGATGGTGAAAACCCGACAAACGGGTGCCACTTGTTTCAAAATGCTCCATCTATCAACACAATCTTGGTCTTTCCTAGCTTTCATTCTTGCTTTAGTTTGTACATACCTCCCAGTTTGTTTCTGCATTCTTATTTTCAATAAAGTCAGTCTGTGCACCAATCGGCTCAAACATCTGTATCCTATCAATGTTCAAACTTGGGGGCAATCAAAGTCATATCTTACAGTCCTTAGTATCTTAGACATATCATATGCAGTCAGGGTCCTTTGAAGCTACATCTGAGTCAATCAGTTAGTCTCCTCTCCAAAAAGGATTTTGCATCTACAACAATGCAATCAACATCAACACGAATGAAAACAATCTATGCTTTACATGCTTTTATCTCCTTGTATGCTTACTGATTCACATTGAGATTTTTGCATATTGTGTCCTTTCGAGATCTTTGATGATGTCATTTATAGAATTTCAAGAGTGATGACTTGGGGCATAATCTTTTCTTTATTTTCTTCTTTGAGTGAAAATCTAACTTTGAAAATTTTGGATTGAAATGGTGTCCGTCTATAAGAGCCTCCATCACGTGTTGGATGGCCATGAGTACCTCGACCATTGATACCAAAAAAATTCAAGGAAGTTTGATCTAGCTTACATATTTTTGAATGATTTCTCAATCCTACTGTGAACGACTATTATCCAAGGATGTGAATGATAAAGGGTCACTGCGGGTAATTCACATTGGAGACGAGAATGAATTCTGCAAACTATTTGGCGTGTTTGTTTTGCAAGGTGTATTCAGGTAATCACAACATTTGTTTTTTGATTCTTATACCAATTTCTATATCAAAATGGACATGATATTCAGGTCATCCTGGCGTTTATGCCTTGGTGCTTATATCTAATCTGACATTCCGAAAACAAAATCAATATTCATATGTCCATGGTTGTCTAGCCAGTGGGCATTGTATTGACTTTGACACAAAAATCAATATTCATATGTTCATAGTTTTCTAACTAGTGGAAGTTGTATTGATTTATCTAGTTACTTAATAAAATATTCAATGATGAAAATGACTGACACATGATCAGTGACTAGGTCCTAGGTCTTAGGTTTGCATTTCATTTTGCACTTTGCATGATTGCATGATCTCATGATTTCACAAATCAACTTGAACGCTTAATGATTCTCCAAAACTATGCTAAACATATCATGAGGACTGAGTATTGCATGAAGGTCTTCTTAATAGATCACCAAGCAAGCACCCCTGGCTAATTTTGACATTTTGAACCCATTTTCAGGATCAAAATCAAAATCAAAATCTGAGATCATTTATATGGTCAAAATAGTGATTTAAAATTTTTGGACCCAAGATGGCTGACTGCTTGCATAATCAACCTTCTAAACATCAAAAGAATCTAGGATTTAACTTAACTAATTATCTAACATCAAACTATTCAAATTTCAACTTGGTCAACCATGGTCAACTCATTATCAAACCTAGTCAAACTTGGTCTCCAAGACCTCCAAATGATGTAGAATGTGTTCTCGGATGTGTATAACCACTTCACAAATCAATTAACATGCTTCTAAACCATTTAACACTGACTTTTCTTGTCAGATTTTGATTTTCATCCCAAAGGGGGCATGGTATTGCACATCAATCAAATCTGTAAATCAAATTTCTTTCCTCAGTAATCAAGACAAAAACCATGTCTAGTTGCTGATTCATCAAAAGACCTCGTCACTTGGGGCACATCAGATTCATCAAGATCCATATCAATCTAGTATCCTAATTAATCTTGTAAACTATATCATCTTTTCGTAACCATGATTCATTAGTGTTATTTCCTTGTTTCTTCATAATTGAAGGGTTCAGATGTGATACCATTTCAATTCCTTTGGACAATCAGGTCTAGAATTAGGTCACTCACTTCTTCGCAATCATAAAGTTCAGAATCAGGCATTTTGATACTTTTTCATAATCACTAGTTCATTGTTGCTATAGTTGACATCATCATGATTCTTGGTCAACCATGACCTAAATCAGCTTTTCCAATCTTTCAATTAGTTTATGTCTCAGAATCGGTTAATCTCTCAGAATCTTTCATCATCATCAAACACAGATTATTCTTTGAACCACTGCACTTCGCACAGTAATTCAAAGAGGGGCAAAATGTAATACCCCAAAAATGGGTTGTAGGTTCATTAACCTCTTACATCAATAATTCGATCAAAATTGATATCAAAGTCCTAACCTAAGGCACATCTGCACATTAGTTTATCAAAAACCTAATTGATTATCTTAATTTTGCATCAGGAAATATTCCTTGAATATTCATAATTTATCATAGTTATCTTTAATTGAATATTATTTGGCGATAAATTTCATTATTTATCCTAAAGTTGATTAATTGAATATGATGATTAATTAATTAATTAATTAAATTCTGCCACTTAATTATTTAATTAGATTTAATTCTATTTATTCCTAATTAATATTGTTTTTATTTTGACAATAAATCAAAATTCCTACAAACAATCAATTGAATATTTATTTAATTGATTTAAAATCAAAGTTGACAAATTTAATGATTTAATTGGAATAAAGTTTGATTAAATAATTGATTAATCGATAAATCAATTATTTTAATTCAAAATGAGTTAAGTAGAAAATAAATCACTTTATTTATTAAATTAATTCATATTAAATCATGCACAATCAGAAAAGCAGTTAACTTTAAATCAATTTTCAATTTCATTTTGTTAACTTTCTAAACTCAACATCTGATGTTGAGTTGAAAAAGAGAACTAAACTTTAATTTGAGATAAAAATTGCTTTTGCATGATTTTATGAGTTTATTTATTCTTAATTTCTTGTTAACTCAAAAATCAACCCGAGTTTATCAAGAGTGATTTACAATTTTTCTTATGCATCCTCAAACCCTGGATTTCTATAAAAAAAAAGGCTCAACTCTTCACAAATATATCTCTTGAATTTGCACAATTACTCTGACGAAATTGCATACGAAGAATCAAGCTTTTGCGACAGGCGACTTTGTGAGATCAATTCATAGTTTTTATATCTTTGCATAGATTTTCATATCAATTCATATCATTCTTAGATTAAACCTGCATATCATTTCAATCAATTCTAGATTAGTTTCATATCAAGTTTTTTTCATCTTATTGCATAGACAACACAAAAATATAGATTAATCTGCATTCATTCTACATTCATCTTTTAGCATTAAATCCTTCGTTTAGGTGTTGCATTGTCACTGATCTCAGTCTAATATGAGAATACATACTCGCACCTACTAGAAGGCAGTAATTCACCTGGTTATCTTAGTTTCAATTACTTATAGATTTCGATTTTGTTAACCTCTACTGTTTTACTGAAGTGTTGTGTCTGCAGCTAGGTACAATTTTCATACACACAAGTCTGTAAATAAGGAAATAAGGAAATGAGACTTAGGAAAGACTATAGTCACCAGGTCTCAGAATGAAAGATGGCAAGTGATGAATGTTGTAGCGACTGCGAGAAAAACTATAGTCACTGAGTCTTTGAATGCAGAAAATTAAAAGTAAAAGGACTTAAGCTGGACTGTTAGATTAAGATCTAATAGTAGTCATTGAATCTCAAGGAAAATTCAAGAAAATCTTAAGCATTCAGTGATGGAGAGACAAACTATAGTTGCTAGATCTCAGAATGAAAGATTAAAGATTCAAAGAGTCTCCAAGTCGTGAGATAAAATCATGAAAGGTAAAATAATCTAGAGACTATAATTATATGACTATAGTCTCCAAGTCTCGTGATAATTTTTAAAGGTGCTAAATCTTTTAGCGATTGTGATTAGCTGTGTAGTCGCTAGGTCATCAGAAATCAAATTTGATTACCTATCACTTTCTCATCTCATGACTAGGGAATTGAAGTTTAGGGCATGCTAAGTGATGGTGGAAGTGACATAAATTATAGAGTTTGAAGTTTCGAAAGGGAAATTGCATTCAATTCTCCAAAATAAATACAAGTAACTGTCACTCATTTAAAAAATTACCAAGTATTTCAAAGAGCTAGAGCTGAAAAAGTACGAGAGTTCTTGAGTTTTATAAAAATTAGAGAGTTCACAGTTTCAGAAGCTTAAGATAATTCTCACCAACTAATCAAATGAGTTAGCCATCAACCAGCAGAAATTCTACTAGCAAGGGTTAAGGAAAAAACAAAGGAAAGTTTCTCGGATGAGTTTCTCACTTTGCTGCCAGGATTGTCACAAAATAAAAAGGTTAGTAATGAATGCTTCATTGATAATTTGAGCTAGTATAGAGATGCCAGAACACCTGATGTTTCTGGAATGCTTCTATTTAAGTATTTTCATAAGAATGTTGATAGTCCAGTGCCTGTACCAAACCCTTGGACCTTAGGGTTAGCCAAGTTAATTGTCCTAGACATCTTCCTAGATGTTTACCTATTAATTTCATTTGAAAATAGTTATGACCCCCTATCCAAAACAATAATAAAACATGATGGATCATCTTTAGTAACTTTAGATAGAAATTATTTCATGAGAGATTTTGGTATCCACATCCCCATGGCCACAGAGATCAATTTACAAGCCCAGGCCAATAGGTACACTTGGGAATCTGTCATTATGTCCAAGGAAATTCAAAACCATGTTCCACAAGGCAACATGAACTACATTGCAGCAGTGGTTGGGTCAACTCCTTACTTTTTCAAAGACTTATGTTTCTACGTGAAGTATATTGCCTATGGATTGTGTAGAGTGCTTGGGGTAGATGGTGGGGTAGATAGGATTTCATCTGACATCCTGATGATGGTGTTAGACTCATAGAGCATGCATACAACCAAGGGGTATGACTACATAGGGTATGTCATTGATAAAATGCACAAGGGACTATAGGCAATAAGAAAGAAGGATAATTCACCTAGGTTCATGTATTTCTCACTTTTGATGCACTTCATTTTGTCCTACAACTACAACATCATGAATTTGCAAGACCTTAGGCCACAAATGATGTGGAGGGGACATCCAAATCTAGTACAATTTTGGATTAGGGCATGGATTAATACTTCACTAGAATGTGATTTCAGTTCTTTTCAGAATTGGATGGTGCAACCAATTCTAATTGCCTTAGGAGTGAATCTTTGTAGGCTGCCATTAAAAGCTCTACAACTAATAAGACCTTGTCAATTTATTGAAAAATGGGCTAAAGGCCACAACTGGGGAGACTTTTACTATGAATTTTTTTTTTACTCTGATAAGAATCTATGGGTGCCCCCAGCCACCCCATATTCTACCATTCTTTGTTCCACCAAGAATTGCTTTTCTGGAAATTATTTGGCAACTAATGCTAATTGAAAAAGAGCATTTAGCATCCCATAGAAAGGGTACATTTACCCCTAGACACTTATGTGTATGCAACTTCACAATTGGGAAGAATGCATTTGCAAGTTAAATGATTGGTTGGGCCAATTCAAGATGAATGTTGCAATACCTAGGTATGCTGATACAAAGGGTTTCATTGTAATGACTGGGAAATATTACATTCCTTCTGTTCATATAAATAAAATACATGAGGAGTATCCTAAGGAGGATGTCATCAAGAATATTATAGAGGATGAAGAAGTGGAAAAAAGAGCCCAACAACTCAATTAGTTACTCTCATTGGAGAAAAGAATAAAAAAGAAGGGATTGTCTTTTGGAGGCTTCTACCCTACAGTGCCTTATCTACAAAGGCTAGATATGATGATGGATAATTTCCATGCATTGGTCAACTCAATTGAGGACCAACTAGATTACAAGGAAAGGGAAAAAGAGAAACACTCAAAATTAGATTGTGAGGATAGTGATGGAGGCTACCCAGTATACAACCCTCCTGCTATGGAACAAGAATCTCCTGTTAGGCAAGAAGGAGAAGAAAATATAGTTATGGATTTAACAAAACTTCCTATCTCTCAGGATACCAATGAACCTCCTCCTAAGAGACAGAGGCTGCAAGTTGGTGAACCTTCACAGGTGAGAAAAATTAAGAAGAAAGGAGATAGAGTAAAATCTCTCTTTCCAGGAGATAGAGCCCATGATCACCAGCTTAGGAAGTAGATTAGCGAGGAGAAAAGAAAACAAAAGATGGTTACATAAGAAGTTGAGTTTCCTTTTCCCTTAGGTAGAGATGAGAGAATGTTAGAACATGAGGTTGTCTTGAAGGATGATAATTTTATCAAATCAAATGAATTCAAGAATTTCTTAGTATGGTAGAAGAAACATCAGGTTGCATCAACTATGAGGATCATAGAAAAAGGCCAGGTACTTCATGAGGCCATCCAAAATTTGAAAGACTATGACCCTGAGTCAGAAGTCATCACCCCTGAGGAAGCTAGGAAATTAGTAAGAGCTATTAACATGTTTCTTGTACCTAGGTGGGATCTAGCTTCAGCTTTTGTGATACATCAGATCAAAAAGCAAGAAAATGTAAACTTGATTTCAGAGACCCAAGTGGGGGATTTGATAAAAGGGTTTGGATATAACCCTAAGAATTAGGTACTAGCCATGTGGATTTTATATCCTAAGGATTAGAATCCCTCTCTTCTAAATATACAAGAGAAAATAGATGGGGATAAGATCATATGGTCTATCCACAACACCGGGGATCTTGAGATCTCACAAGTGCTAACTCATTTTGCAAGGTTAAATGAGGACAAGACAAAGAAAATTTCAAAAAGGAACTAGAAACTTTTTGATGATTATAGTGCATTAGTAAAGGATAGAGAGGTGCATATTATGAAGGGAAAAGAGTTAGAAAAATATGTGGAGGATTTACAATTACAAATCCTCAATATGCCTATGGTTACCCCTTAAGCACCTGAGCAGCCCCCACAATTAGAAAACCAAGGTATAGAGGAGAAAGAGGTAATAGAGGAATAGGTTAGTATAGATCAGAATAAGGTAGCATTGGATTCCTTTTTGAAGATTTTGCAACACAGAATTAAGGTATTGAAAGAAAAAGCAGATGCAGTTCATACTGCTTACAATAAATTGCCTGGTTTGCAGAGTGAGGTAAATAATTTTGTTTCCATTTTGAATACTTATCACACATCTTGGTCAATGAGAGGACCACTATTTGAGAGATTGGTAGTTGTGCAAGCTCTTAGGAATGATATCCCTTAATTTCTTTTGCAAGTAGGGGATGAGATTTAGAAGATAGGTATTGTTTCATCTTTCTTCAAAGAAAAAGCTAACCAAATAGAGACAAGAATTATAATGTTTGGCCCTGATTTCAATAGATTTGTTCCTCTAATCAAGAATGAGGATGGAGAAATAAAGGGGTTAGATTAGTGGAGGTCAGATTTTGATTCCTTACTACCTAAGAAAGAGGCATTTGTTAATGAAAATAATGAATTAGATGTTGATAGATTCAACATAGTTTTGGATGAGGCTTTAAAGCCTGAGATGGACTTCATAAAGTTCACTATAGATGTCAAGCAGGTAACTAATGCTAGGTGGGAGGGATAGAAAAAAAACTCCAGAGTATTCAAGACTTCTAGTGGCCAATAGAAGAATAGGTATCTACTTGGGATACTCTGACAAAGCCCAAAAGGAATATACCTACAACTAATGACATTGAAGATTTGGAAGATAAGTGAGCTACAATAATGCACCTGAACTAGGAGTACAGAGGGAACAAATGATCATAAAGAGAATGATGTAAGTTAGTTGGTTAGGTGGTCATCATTCACATAACAACTTTGGCAGTTGCTCCGAATACCAACAGACAAAGGTGTAGCTCAAATAAAGACTCAAAACAAGAAGAAACAACTTTTGGCGCCATCTTCTCTCCTTATTCTGTTACATCTTAAATCTTTTGTAATCGAGTGAAAAGTCACTATTAGAGCCACCCGTAGCTTGTTGCATCCTTTTCTCAAGGATTCCAAGGTGGTCTCTCTATATATACTCAAGGTTAACTCACACCAAAGGGTGGTGAAAATAGTTATTGTAATAGGAGCATATAGATTTGTTTTTTATTCTCAAGAATCCAATTTTTCTGAATGTACTGATACAGGAAATTTATCAATAAAATATACTAAGTTTCCATGTATATCTTGTATTGTCTTTATGTGTGATTTTTATTTCTCTGTGTATTTAAATTTGCAAGGCATTTTAGATACATCTTTCTACAAGGTAGATAGTGGGGTTGAAACTTGAGTTCCTTTTAAGGGAGGGGTAAATCTTGAGTGAGGTCTCTGAGATTTCATCTTTTATATATGAATTTGATGATCTGATTTATGCATAAGAGGATAATTTGCAAGGCATTTTATCTAGGGTTTGGGTGTGTTTTTTTTGAGAGATTTGTTATAGATGTGAATTTATTGACTTTGATGCCCTAGGATTTGGCACTGGTTATTTGCTTAGTTTACATTGGTTTTCATCACCAATCAATTTAAAACAATGATTTACTTTAATGTTGTGAGAGAGTTATGTGACTAAATATGTATTAGGAATATAGGTTACTGTTGTGATTTTTAAAGAATTCAATCTAAAAGGTAATACCCACATGTAGCTAAAAGCTCAAAGAGAAGAATAATTTTAATCCTTAATACCTTAGTATTTATTACTGTTGATGAATCTTTTGGGACTACTAGAGTTATAAATCAGAGTTTTCTAATTAAGTTTTGGTTATCTGCAATTTTGAGTACTAATAGGGACTTAGGTTCTATTAGCCCATTTTTAGGTTATTACAAGAGGGAGTATAAGAATGAAAGTGAAGTGTACCATCATCAATTGAACACTGAATATTATTAGTGTTGTCATCAATGTCAAAGAGGGAGATTGTTACTATAATTGATAGTAATGTTGAAGATTGATTATCTAATGGTGATGATGATAAAGACCGACCAAGATCAAAGTAATAAAAGATAGTCTAGAAAGGTTAGATCAATTATTGTCTTGTCATTGATGTCAAGTAATTTATTTATGGTTATATTATTTTTCCATATCATTCAGTATATGATATAAGTTGAATGAGTTATGGAGAAGAAGAAGTGAGATGTTGTGAAGTTGAAGAACTTAAATGGGCACCTAATATAGATCAAACAATGATTAGATTATGTTGATATAATTGTTTTCTAACTAACATATTATTATGTTAAGTCAGTAAATCATGGTGATGAAGATTTTTTAAGTCGTTAAGTTAAACTATTTTGGCTACCGAGAAAGAAAAGTCACTCAGTAAAGGTAAAAGGTAAAAGAAAGTATGTCAATTGATAAAGGTAAAGGAACCAAAGAATTGAATAAAAAATAAAGTTTTAGGCACCGAGTGAAGTTAACTAGCAGATGGAGGAAACCAAACAAGGAACACGAATTAATTACAAGGATTGGAAAGACATTTAATGATTAGCTATGATGAGTTGGATGGTTATGATGACAAGGAAAGTTCATTAGTAAGATCTATGATTATGAAAATTTAAGGTGATGATCTACAGACTATATCTAAATGATTGAAGTAGAAGGAACAAGTTTTAAGAAAAGTTCAAGTTCCTAGGTGAAAGTAAAATGTGTTACCGAGATCAAAATTCAAGGTAAAATGAATTGGATGATTTAGATTCATCAAAATAAAAGGTAATAAAGGAGATTAAGTGGAAAAAATTATCTATACAAATGATAGATTTGTATGAATAAGTGGCTAAAAATTTGAAGAAAGGAAGAGTCACTTATTGATGTAGTGAAGAAGGAACAGAAAGATTCTAAGTCAGAAAGAAGGATCTATGAAGTGTTGTTACTAGTGGGAACGTGAAGATAGAAGAGCACACAAAGGAGCTGGTTATGCAAAGATAGTTGTGATTTTATGGGTCAATATATTTACTGTATCTTATTAGCATTTATAATAGAGAAATATTTTAACTGAGTGGACTTAACAGACTTATTGTAAAATCCTTTAAAAAAAGGTAACATTATAAAGAGTGCTTGAAGCCCTTAAAATCCTTTAATCAAGTCACACCTAACCATGTCTATTGTAATCTTTAACTAGATTGGATCTTAATCAGGCATACTTTAGAAGACTATTTTCTTAGTGGGTGACAATTCCCATAGTGTTTTTTCCAAAATCTAGGTTTCCACGTTAAATACTAGTGTTACATGTGATGAATAGTGTGTGATTGATTTACTGATTATTAAAGTTTATTTACTATTGTCGGTAAATAGTGAATTGTGTTTTTAAATGAGCTATCGCAGAGTTAATTAGAGAAAAGATTTTTAGGTATTTGTAATCAAGGATTACTAATTCACCCCCCTCTCTATAATCCAACAATTGGTATCAGAGAAAAGTACTCTAAAGAGATAAGTTTGAAAGACTTGATTAAAATATTTGAAGATGTATAGGAGAGAAGTACCTAAGATGAACAAGGAAAGTTTCTCGACATGGAAAAGTAGGATGAGATTGTATCTATCTGGGATTGGAGAATCTATGGTGAATCTTTTAGATAATGACTACACTCCACCACCTCTTGAACCCATGACAGTTGATCAGATGAGAGAAAAGTAGGAACACAACTCAGTTATGATAGAGATTTCTTCTTCCCTCACTGATGCTAAATTTAATGATTTTAAGGACTGTGTTAATTCAAGAGACATTTGGGGTAGTATTATACTTATATATGGAGGAGATCAACATTTTCAAAAAGATAAAGTTGATAGTATGCGAGGAAAGTATGATGAAATGAGAATGAAGGATGAAGAGAACATTACTCAATATAGTAGCAGAATCAAGGAAATTGTTAGTACCATCAAAGGTGTTGGTGGATCATTGACTAATGAAGAATTGATTGTGTGTGTGAGTTATGTACCTAAAAATCTACAACACAACATGTCAATAGGAAATTGTATCCATTGTTAGAGAAATTTAAACCAAATTAGAGAAATAAACAATTGAAGGCATCCTATTGCTCTCTAGCTAGCACAAGTATGAAAAGGATTAGAGATTTCTCTCAGATATAACCCAAACTTGTGACAATGCAATGCTAAAATGAGAGATTCAAGATTGATTATGCAAGAATGAAGCTAAAACTAGAAAATGCATCACAATTAGTCATTAGATCATAAATTCATTTACTATCAACCCAATTGAGATGTTTTCTAATTATCTAAGAGCATATGGGATCAAAATGAAAGCATGCATGGATGAATTAACTATCAAAATAAAAGAGTTAGAGATAAAATCAAAGAGAATTGGGACCAATTGAAGATTTGAGAACTCTCTTTTATAGAATTTGTGAGGTTTTGGATGGTTGGGATGCATTAGTGAGGAGTGGTTGAGATGCCTCCAAGCTTGATCCATGTGAGTGATCAATGTGATTACCTCTCATAGGTTCAAAGTGTGTTTATTGTGTTTTCTTATTTCAGAGGGATTTATTTATTTCTTTTAATTAATTACTCTAGCCATGAATTTGATGGGATTGATTTAATTAATCAGGCATAGAGGTAATTGAATTATTTTTTCTTAATGCTTTGATGATTAATTCTTGAAATGAGATTAAATTGATTTTATTGAATTTTATGATTTATGTCAATAATCAAGAATCGAATTAACATATTTAAGGTTTCATCTCGAATTAGGGAAAATAGGGCCTTAGGTTCTCTTAGTCCAATTTTAGGTGATTATATTTTCCCCTCTTTGAATTGCTTTACAAACAACATAGGGATTCAAAGAAAAAACTGATTTAGCATGATTCAATGGAACTGACAAATTTAGTATATTTAGAGAGCAATGAGAACTATTAGGAATGGGAACACTGAGAGGGGGGGGGATGAATCAGTGTTCACTATATTTTATCTTTGTACTTAATCTTAAACTAAACTTAAATACTTAAGTACTGAAATGAACATCCACATAAACATGAAACATGAAATCAACACATAACACCAATATGGTTATGGGGAATCCCAAATAGGTAAACATCCTAATGGGAATTGACACCCACTAATATTCTGTACTAGTGTTTTATGATCCTTAACCTTGTTACGAGTTTCTTTATAATGTATTAAGTACAATAGACCTTGTCAAGGGTCAGACCCTATTAGGAGTCTTTTACAATAAACCCTATTAGGGGTGTGGATGCACTATCCTAGAGCTTAGTGCTCAAGTGGTGAAGGATGCAACCTTCTAATCTTAGATGCACACTATATTTGTTGGATGAACTGTTACTGTGACATTGCTTGTCTGATCAGTTCCTTTTATGTGTTGATGCTTTGACCTCTTGCAAAGCTCTAATACATCTTATCAACTCTTCACACACTTCTTCTCTTCTTATTTCAACTTTATAACAACTCTCATACTAATTACAATGGGCACATCTCATATTTATATTCGCATACAAAACAAATAACTAGGTCGACCCTTTAACTGATTATGTACAATGCTTCCATTTGAATTGGCTCAAGCTTGTTTACAAAAAAACATAATTAAATGTTAGAAACCTAATTACAATAGGTGCATGGCCTTTACATCATAATAATATAACTGCAAATCAAAATGCCAATAGTCGGCTACTTACTCTGTTCTTCTCTGGCACACACTGGCTGTGTAACTTCAACTATCTATAACTTTGTCATACTTTCATATCTGATCATGAAATCATAGACTAAGCATGAATATACTCTAACCAACTTATCATCTAGGGTGTATACCATAACTCAGTCGTATGCACATGCACTGATGCTCTAAGCTTTAGATATTTTGTATACTATCTAGTCTTCAACACTTAGCCAGTTTGTGATCTTCTCATCAAGTGCGCTGACTCAAAACTACTATATGACTTTTTTTCCATAATGAAAACACTATACCAAGTCATATACACCAATATAGCCAACTTTCCAACAATCTCCTCCTTTTCCATTGATGGAAACAAAGGAATATGGCCAAGTTGCTAACTGTCCCTTAATACAAAAAGACTTTTTTCTTACATCTCCCTTATACATAAACTTCTATCTTATATCTCCTTATATATATCTATAACCCATATTCTATACATACTACCCCTTTGACATTAATGAAAAAGGTGCTTCAAGACTATATCTACAAAGACTTACTGTGAGAGAACATCCAGATATGCTATCTGTAGGTTTTGAATCTCCTTCTTCAAAAATGTGATCAATGAATTTACAATCTGGAGATGGGTGCATAGTGCTTACTATAATTTTCCATTTTCTCCAAATCTATGCTAGGACCTTGATCATATGTCACCATGGTGGCATTGATCTCTTTGATATTCTCATTGAGTATATATAGTGAGGGTGCAAGACCATTCCTAAGCTGTGTTTTCCTTGCCCTTATCTTTGACATCTCTTTCTCAACTTTTTCAATCTTATATATCTATCCTTGATAGACATTATTACTCATGTTCACATCAATGGATGGATCTTCCACTGATTTCCTTATGTTGTCTATCATAGCTTTTTCCTCTTGTAGATTCTTGTATGGATCACTAGTCAACTTGTCCTGGTTCATACTGTCAACAATAATCTTTCTTCCCTTTGCTACAAACTCCTTCAAGGATGCTTGACCAGTCTTTAGTGAGCTCAAGTCAAGTGAAAAGTTTCTAACCAATTCACTTAGCCTTTTATTTCTATATTTCTCCTTTGCAACTAAAGATGCTGATTTTTCCAAGCTAGAGAAATTACTCTTGAGCTATGAAATAACTGCACTCAGATCATCAATGGAGTGTACCTTGGACACTTTCTTGTCTACTGGTAACAAGTTGTTTAAGATGTTTACTGATTCTACAAGGAGGGGATTCCTCATTACCTATTTCTCCTTGGCTTTCTCCATACCTAAGATGTTGAACTTGATCGGGTCTTCTTCTCCCCATAAATCCAAAATGGTTGTGTCAGGTGTCAAACTTGACAACAATTCTATTGAGGGAGTGATATGAGTGCTATCCATCACTTCTAGTTTTACTTTGATTATAATTTCAATAGATGGCTCATCTGTTTGCTCACTTTCTTTTATTTCTTCTTCTTTCTATTTTTCTGCTTCCTTTTCTATTTTTTTTCCATTTTATCTATCATCTTTTCTTCTTTTTCATCTGTGATATCCTCAATCAATACTTCTTCTTGTTGATTGGGAGGAGTGTTAATAAAAAGAGTTTCAACCTCTTGTGTGCTTACAAATGCTTCTTCAGACTTGTCCAAGTCCATGTCTATGGCCGCCATAGTGACTTTTGCATTATCAATAAAAATTGAGTCATCCTTGAATGTCTCTAACATGGGCGTAGACTTATCTACCTCTATGGATGCATCAACTACATGCACTAAATCTTGTGGACCTGTAGATGGAATATTTATGGTTTCTAACTCTTTTGCATCCTTTGTGGGTCCTTGAGTTGTGGGTGCAGTAGCTGGATACATGTGCCTATTCATGAAGACCTTCTCAAAGGCTTTCTCTATTTCTTTTGCAACCAATTCATAGTTCTTGTCCATTATGTGTAGGGTCCTTAACTTGGTTCTAAGATATGGTTTTACTAGATCTAGTAATAGAGATTTCTCCTCTAGAGAACATACTAGAAAACTCTCATCTAAGATCTTTTCTCTTATTCTCAGATCTTCTTCAATGGCTTGTCTTTTTAGGAACTCCAAGATGTTCCACACATTATCAAGAATTGTAGTCTTGAGTTCTAGGACTATCTTCTTAAACTTCAACATGTGTTTGACAATCATTCCATGTATCTCTGATTTGTCAATCTCACTATATTTCTCATAGAACTTTCCTACTTGATCAATTCTACCTTCATTAATGATTCTTGCACTTAACACACTAAGACTAGGTTTGAATCTTACTTCTGGAGGTGCTTGAGTGTTCTTCCTATTTCTTGTTACTTGCAAGGATGGATGACCAATGTTAATCTCTTTCTTCCTCTTAGGCATTTCCTTATACTCAGGAGGAGTAGTAAGGTCAATGGTTTCCTTGGGCGCAAAAGGAGTAACATCAATTTTACCCTTCTGAACATTAGATTTCTCAATTTTCACCTTCTTTAGCTTAGGATCCTCTGATTCTATCTTTGTTGTTGTTGCACTTTCAATTTCCAAAGCAATCTTCTCTTCCCTTGCTTTTTCAAAGTCTAGTTGTGATACACCATGAATTCTCAAGATTTCTAAGGTGACCTTGGCAACATTCCTTTTTGTTGCTACACTATTCAAGACAACATCAACTTCTCTTGTTTTCTCTTCATAGGTTCCCCATCTTGGCTCATTAGGGTCTTTAGGGGCTGAAATCAATACTTGTGCATATGATTCTAGGACTTGTTCATCAACCTCATATCCAAGTGGATGAATCCACTTTTTCCTTGGTTCAACTACCTCCATGCATGTTGTGTCTGTCTCAACCATGAAACAAAAGGTATCATTGTATTTTTCAACTATCTTCTCTGGAATTCTATATCTCATCTGCATCTTGACTCTAAATGTCTTCAACTCTAGTGTCATGTAGTCCTTCAATGTACTCTCAATACATTCCTTGAGAGATATATGTGGCATTGTGGGGATAAATTTATCTAGATGCAAATCAAACACTTTTCCAACAATATGGAAGTTCATATATATGATCAAAGACCCAAATCTGAATACCTTGGTCTTGTCATGCTTGATGTCCTTAATGTTATCTATCAGTTATGCATGGAGGGTCTCACACAAATTTAACTCTCCATTATCTTTCACAAGTCTTATAGCTACAAGAATTGTGGCCACAGACACACTATTCACCCTGCTGGTGTGCTGGAACCTATATGCTAGTATCATGGACATCAACTTGATGTCATCTTGCTCAATAGGCTCTATAGTCATTTTGTGCCTATCACTTCTTGACTTGCATGTTTTCTCAACAACTTTCCTTACATCCTTTCCCACTTGAAGAATGACACCTATCTTGGAGAGGCATGTCATCTCACGAATTAGGTCACCGGTAATTCTTACCAATAGTTCACCTATCCAAAATAGGTCATCATGAATCATGCTTAGTATAACCTTGATCCATTCCAATTCATAGAACTCATATGCCATAGGATACTCCACTATAAGGTGATTATTCCACTGCACATACTCATCCATGAATGTTTTGTCTGGTTTCATCATTGTTTCCATGTGCGCCCTAATTCTATCCAATCCTACTAGTTCTTTCTTATAGTATATGTATGCCCTAATGTCTTTGATATGCATAACACCCATAGGCATGTGGGAGAATGCCCCTTCTAGGTCATCTAATGTGGATTTTAATGGGTGCCTCTTAAATACATATCTCTTCTTTTTTGCAACATCAAATACAATAGGAGTAGCCATCACTTACTTATAAATCTCTTTCTTAATGGTTTCCAAGATATTCTGAATCGACTTGATGAACTAGGGTTTCCGCAACCAATCAATTGCACTACAAATCATTGATGAATCAATCTACAATCCTTGACAATCAAATGCTAGGGTTCTTCTTCTCTCCAATCATTCTAAATTATAATAAAATGAAAGATCTTCAAGCTTCTGTGTACTTTAAAGTAGGAATTCTCCCATTATTGCTTGCTGTGTAAACCAGGTTGTCACTGAAAATTTGCTAACTTTCATTCTACAAGCAATTAGCTTGTACACTCTTGCACATAGATTCTTCTAGTTTCCAAAATCTTCAGTCCAAAGGTGCATACTCTAAGGGTGATTATACCGGCCATGTAGGGATCTAGAGCTAAATTAGCTCTCCCTATGACCCTGAGGGCCATTCATCCTGATGTAGAGGGTGCATCCATTGTGGATGCATTCAATAAATTCTCATCAACCTTATCCTTCTTTGCCTCTAACCAAATCAAGCTCGCATCTTCTGAAGCTTTCACAAACTTGACTTCTCCTTCGGTATCCAATACTAGTTCTTTGGGCTTTTTAGGGCTTTCCTGACCTTGTGTCCTTGATCTACAAAACTTTGAGATGTGTCTAGCCTTGTTACAAGAGTGAAAAATGACTAGAGGCCTTATATTCCTCGGTGCATTGACATGGGTCACCATTTTACATTGTCTTGCAGAGTGACCATTATAGTTACACATTTGACATGTAATATTTTGAGAAATTCTTACAATTCATTGATTCTGATTTCTCTAATTGTGTTGAGTCTTGTTTTTTTGACTTGTCTTAAAATTCATACCTCTATGACCAAATTTATTGCATGAATAATAGTAACCATTGAAAGGTCTTACCTCTATATAGTTTCTTGCGATATGTCCATGCTTGTTACATGCATAACATGTTCAATCTACTAGCTTGCACTCATTCTTGGATGGTTCAACATGATCTTTAGTCTGACTTCCAGTCACCTTAGCATCTAAGGTGTCTTCTTGTGCTTTCATTCTTGCTCACATGTTGTCAATCTAATTTTGTGCTTCATTGTATCCAATGCAGCTAGTATCTCCTTTAACTCTTCTTGCATACAATTGAGATTCTATCAAATTAGAACCAGTGTGCAACTTATCAATGTGATTCTTTACATCTTTCAATTCATATTCAAAGCTTTCTTTATTGTTCCTTAGCTCCAAGATTTCCATGTTTTCTTGCCTCAATTCTACATTCAGTTGAGGGTTCTCTTTGATCTGTTCATCATAGACTTCCTGATTGTTAGTCAACTTATCATCTAATTCTTCAATTTGTTCTTTTAGAGATGAATTTTCTTCACTAATATTTTTTATCATAGTCCCTAAATCACTGGTAGAGTATTCTTTCAAATATTTTCTTAGCCTTTTGATGACTACTTGAGCATCACTGACTTTTTATTTAAGTTCTTCAATTTCTTTTTCAGATCTATCTAGGTCTTCAAGAGCAGCTTCAAGATTTATTTTCAGATGTTTCATTTCTACTTTGTCCATGATCTCCTCAAGTGGTTAAACTTCTTTGATGAGGACCAGAGCTCTGATACTAATTATTAGGAATGGGAACACTAAGAGGGGGGGGGGGGCGTGAATCAGTGTTCACTATATTTTATCTTTTTACTTAATCTCAAACTGAACTTAAATACTTAAGTACTGAAATGAACATCCACATAAACATGAAACATGAAATCAACACATAACACCAATATGGTTACAGGGAAACCCAAATAGGTAAAAACCCTGGTGGGAATTGACACCCACTAATATTCTGTACTAGTGCTTTATGATCCTTGTTAGAAGATCCTTAACCTAGTTAAGAGTTGCTTTACAATGTATTAAGTATAGTAGACCTTGTTAAGGGTTGGACCCTGTTAGGAGTCTTTTACAATAAACCCTATTAGGGGTGTGGATGCACTGTCCTAGAGCTCACTACTCAAGTGGTGAAGGCTACAACCTTCTAATCTTAGATACACACTATATCTGCTGGATGAACTGTTGGGTATGTGCACAATCATGGTATGCCAAAAAGTGGCAATGTGAAAAAGAAGTCATGATTGATAGACTCTTTGAAAAACAACTATAACTTTTAAATAATATAAGATTTTTGAAATCTGAAATATACATCACATTCTATACTTCACCCAATACAATAATAATAAACAATTATTTCAATTTGATGAAGTTTAGACTAAGTTAAGGTGGTCGGACATGAGAGTTTTAATATTCAGGAAAATTTGTAGAAACAAAATCATAATTAATTATTTACTTGGAAAAAAATACAAATAAATATACATCACATCCGGACATGAGTCTACTACTTTTATCTGTAATCTTATAAAAAAATATTATCATTTGATTTTGTTTAATGTGGTCAAACATACACCTACTTGTTATCTTTCTAGTCCTAATTGATAAACTTATTGAAAAATAGCTATAACTTTCAAACTGTATAGCATTTTGGAAATCCAAAACATGTGTCACATTCTATGATTTTCCTATTACAATAAAAATTAAAAAAAAACTCAATTTGATAAAGTTTAGACTAAGTTAACGTGGTCAGACATGAGAGTTTTTGTCTTTTGGAAAAGTTGTAGAAGAAAAATCATAATTAATTATTTACTTCAAAAAAAATTACAAAAAAATGTGTCACATCCAGACATGAGTCTACTACTTATATCTAGAATCTTGTAAAAAATAATTATCATTTGATTGTGTTTAAGGTGGTAAGACATACACCTACTCCTTATTTTTTTCCTGAAATTTTCGTACTACTACATTGAAATTTGAAATTTTCAACACATAAAATAATTATATTTCAAAAAAGGCCTAGTATCTTCGAAACTAAATTCAATTTTCTACAGATTCTCTTCCTACATATTTTTGATATAATATTTATAACTTGTTCAAATTTTTATGTCAACTTTCCTAAACCTAATTTTCTAGATTTTCATTGCAACTTAAGGGCCTAGTTTGGCATACCATGATCCTGCACATACGTTGTTACTATGACACTGCTTGTCTGATCTATTCCTTTTATGATTTGATGCTTTGACCTCTTTGAAATCTCTAATACATCTTATAAAATCTTTTCACACTTCTCTACTTATTTCAACTCTATAACAACTCTCATACTAATTACAATGGGTGCATCTCATATTTATATGCGCATACAAAACAAATAACTAGGTCAGCCCTTTAACTGATTACATACAATGCTTCCAACTGAATTGGATCAAGCGTGTTTACAAACAAACATAATTACATTTTAGAAACCTAATTATAATAGGTGCATGGCCTTTACATCATAATAATATAACCACAAATAAAAATGCCAACAGTTGGCTTCTTACTCTATTCTTCTCTGGCACACACGGGATGTGTAACTTCAACTATCTGTAACTTTTTCATACTTTCATATCTAATCATGCGCTCATAGAATAAGCATGAATACAATCTAACCAACTTATCTTCTAGGGCGCATACCATAACTCGGTCCTACATATGTGCACTGATGCTCTGAGCTTCAGGTATTCTATATATTGTCCAGTCTTCAACACTTAGCCAGTTTCTGATCTTCTCATCAAGTGCGCTAACTCAAAACTACTATATAACTTTGTTTCCATAATGACAATAATATACCAAGTCATATACACTAGTATAGCCAACTTGCCAATAAGAACTACTATAAGCTCAAGTGATTTAGAGAGCAGTAAAGAGAACCACTCTGAATTTGAGAAATCAGAACCTGATCGAACAAAATCCTACCTGATTCAAAAGTTATCAATTATGAACTTGATTGAATAAGAATTAATAATACCAATTCCAAGCTTTATTGAATGAAAGCCAATAAGATATTATAAAAAGAAATTTCAATTAAATTTGGTTTGTAGTAACTGAACATGCTGACAAATAACCAATTTGATTTGAAGCAATGAAATTGATCAGTTTCATAAAGATTAATAGCATCAACTTGATTGAAGAAACTATCATGCCCCTAGTGTTGAAGAAATTGATTCAAAGAATTTGAATTTTAGTATGATTATGGCCCCTCGGGACCGAAATCAAAAGAAATTCAGATAAAATCATTGTGTTCAAGCATTTAGAAAGAAGTGCGATGATTGAAATCAATCTGGATGAAGGAAAAATTGATTGAGTAGTGTTAGCAAGCAATTTGGATCAATTTGACGGTTAAAGGAACACTATTTAACCAAGTTTGACCAAGAAAATGTGAGAGTTAACCAAGTTTGTGTTGGGATGGAGAGATAAGGTACTGAGAGGGGAGGGGTGAATCAGTGCCCACAAAAACTTTCAACTCTCAAACCTTAAACAACAAATAGTAGTAACCTTCAAATATAACTTGAATCCATTGCATGTATCATTTATTCATTTCACTATCAAAGGTAAATAGCATGAAATCAACAATAAATCAGTCACATAACACAAGTATTTTGGTATCATTGAAACCCTTGTTAGAAGGTAAAAACTATGGTGGGGATGACACCCACAAATTATTTACTACTATAGATAGAAAAGGTTTGCCTATTAGGGTTACAAGTGGTGATCACTTCTGGTGATCTTACCCTGTTAGGAGTAACATTTCATATCGATTAGATCTACCTAGTTATAGGATTTTAACAACACTACTTGAGTTTGCACTTAGTTTAGAGATTTACATAAAAGACTGTTAGGTCTACTCTGTTAAGAGATTTTATCAAAACTCTGTTACAATGGTTAAAAAATAATAGGATATATCTGCTAATGACAACTTCAACCTTGGCTGATATAGATCAATGAAATACTTAATAGATATCACCTTTTCATTTGATGATCTCTTCTCTGAACTGCTTGATAGCCTTTTCTAATTCTGCTTAATCTGAATATCCCTGAATTATGTTCTGATGTGTCTGATAATTGATATCTTGAAGTTGGCTAAAGCTTCAAGAACTTCTTTTCTTGTTCTTAACTTCCTTGTTAAGCTTCCGTGCATCCATACAAAAGATTTGAAATATAAATATATAGCATATTGCTTTTACTGCTTAACAAAAATTAGGTTAAAATATCTTAGAGAAAACCCTAAGATCTACTGTGTACAAAAATAACCTTGATCTAGCAATTACATAAAGATCATCATCACAATTAATGATGGAATCTTACAATAAATGATCCTCGATCTTGGTAAAAAAATTTGTGATTCTGTTGTAACTGTCTGCATAGATAAATGTTCGTTTCTTGATTACTATGTCATTTTCTGTGATGCTTGGTAAACATTGTCAATACTGCTTGGTAATATCCTGGTGCTCGGTGTCCAGTCTACTTGGTGTTTACTAACGCTTGGTATTGGTGTACATGGATGTTCGGTAAAACTGCTCTGGTGCTTGGTATGAACTAATATCCTTTTGTGTTTGGTATACCTTAATTCAACTCAGTGTGAAGGCTTGTGTAGTTGACCGATTAGCATGAGTAGCTTGCAGTACTTGTATTTACTGATTGAATAGCATAGGTAACTGACTAAATAACCTTTGATACTAATGAAAATCTTTAATGCTCAAATAGAGATAACAATCTCCCCCTTTGGCATTAGTATCAAAACTCTGAATGTATATAGACCTAATGTCTCAAAATTTTTCTAAGTCTTCCATATATACATAGATATCAAAATTTCTAAAAATTTCTAAATTACTCCCCCTTGGTGCATGCTCCCGGTAGTATGTAGTGTACTTATCATTTATGTACATATTTGACATATACATTGTTTTCCCCCTTTTTGATAATAATGCCAAATGCAAAAATGTGCTGATGGGTTTTCTTCAGTGAGTCCAAGAGGTTTTCTCATTCCTCTTTCAAGTTGGTGAGAGCAATGTGCTCAAGACCGACTTGTGCATGCATGTCAAAGATATTTTCCAACACATAAATTTCTGGTGTTGCAACAAGATTTTCCACTTTGAAAATGTGTTTCTCAAAAATTTTCAGGTTGGGTAGGAGCTCAGTTTGTAATTCAGTGACCTGATCACTTATTCTTTCTTCTTGCTTCCTGAGATCTTCTATTAACTGCCTAAGTTCTTAAACTCTTAATATGTGCTTTGCAAAATCTTGTGGCTCGGTTATAGCTGTTTGTGCATTGGATTTGATTTCATTATCAAGTTGTTTAATCTATTCACTGATCTCAGTAGTGAAGGTTTCTATAGTGCATAGCTTCAATAAAATTTGACTTATTAACTGAGTGATAGATTTTATCTTAGTGATTACCTCAGCTAATTTTACCTTTTTGATTGCCACTTCTTGGCTAATCTACTCTACTAGCTTGTCTTGAATTTTTTATTCTGCCCTTTCTTCTATTCTCTTTTCAGCATCAACATCTGGGGCATTTATTTCTTCAGCAAGTGTGGCAAGTTGGTCCATGATAGGAGTATCCTCATTAATATGTACCTCTGGTATGACTTGTTGTAAGATATTTCATACATTTTCTAGTATCTCCTTGCTCTTGCATTCCATGCGCAATTTCTCTTATGCAACCTTCCTTGTGCACAACTCCCCATATTTTCTTAGTTCCTTGGGGCTTAGGGTCCTTGGGTCACAATCTAGTATAACAATAACTTCCTCTAAGGTGACCATCCCTTTTCCTTTTTGTTTCTTCTTCTTCTTCTTCTTAGGCTCTTGAAGTGTGCTCTTTGCAACCAGAACAATAGCTTTTTCTTCTACCTTCTATGTGTTATGCCCGATTGACAAATTATCTTCCTTTTTCTACTCCTATGTAACCTGTGTGTTGGTTGACTAAGATGGATCCTCCGATGTTGTGTCAAGTGGGGTAGCCTCAGTTTCTTTGGTGTCTTCTTGGCCCTTTGTTTATGTTTCAGTTGCCTCTTTTTCTTCAGGCTTGTTTGTTTCTGCATGTGTTTCGGTGCTTTGTTCTCCTATAGTATCCATTGGTTTCTCAGGGTTTAAGCCTTCAAGTTGTTCCTTTTTTATTATTTCAATAGCTTCTACAAGTATAGGAAGCTCACTTAGTAATGATGTGATGGCAGGATCGGTAGAAATACCCTCATCTTGATTTGTTCCTCCTACTACATTTACATCCTCATCATCATCCCTATCACTAGGATCACCATTTGTAATATCTTCAATGAAGACATATGTTTCCTTATTCTCTATGATTTGGATCTTTATTGGATCCAGTGTATCCTATGAATCTTTTATTTTCTCAGCGGTATCAGTTGTATCAGGTAACTCTATAACTGATATGTTGACCTTTACCTTTAGATCTTTGTCTCTTCTTAGACAAATTCAGGAATGCTACTTTCTCATCTTGTTCTTGTGCAGCAACAATTGAAGTCTAGATGACTTGACTTGACTCATCAATATCTACTAAGTTCTCATCTAAGATTTTCAATGCACGACTCTTTACTCTAAATCTCCTAGCATATGTTGACATATAGTCTTCAATTTCATCAATGGACAAATTAGGAATTGCTTCCACTAAGGATTGTTCCCTCATTTTATTTTCAATATCTAGGGCATAGGAACATTTCTAGTTTATTCTTTCATCTAATGCCTTAGGCAATTGTTTTCCAAACTCAATTGGAACTTGTTTAAACTTAATCATCATTTGGATGATTGCTTCTTCAATAGTGTTCTGATCCTCGGTAGACAAATTGTCAAACCGACTGAGTTCAGGATCAGTTAGTTCTCTAGACTCAATTATGTCTACAACAACCTCATCAATTGACCTTTCCTTGTTGCTAACCACATTGAATTGTTCATTATCATTTTCCTCTTCCTCAAGGTCTTCCTTACCTCTTATGAGTCTTCTCCTTTTCTTCGGTGTTGTTGCTACCTTGGTTCCTCTTTTAGAGTAAGTCTTTGTCAGTGAGGCAGCCTTAGGTTTAGAAATCTTTGCAACTCCCTTTTTCAAAGGTGATGAAGCTATAGTAACTGACCTTGTTTGTTCTCTTGACTACACTGGTGACTACTTTTTCTTTGGAGTTGGACTGGGGGAAACTGGTGTGGAATCTTTCTCATTGTTGGACTCAGTTTCCTCACTGTCATGTGGTTTGTCATTCAATAGTAATGGACCTTTTGTTATAGTCTCAACCGGTGACTCCTTTGATGAGTCAGATTCATCTCCAAACTTTTCAACTAGAGTTTTCATCATCTTTTTGGACTTTTTGGTAATTTTATCGATGATGAGATTAGTCTTTATTCTAGACTTGGCTTCCTAATATGTTCCAAACCTTTCTGCATTCTTGTCCTTCGATGTTGCTAAGAGAGCCATGATTTATTTGGAGGAAAATCAATATCCATTTCATATCCCATGGGGGAGACCCATTTAGTTCTAGGCTCCATAGCCTTTATGAAAGTGTGGTCGATGTCCACAAGAAAATATATATCCTCTTCATATTTATCTACTAAGGAACTGAGAATCCTATCTCGTAGATTCATCTTAACCTTAAAATATTCATCTAAAACTTTATTTATGTTATCTCCCAAATTGTCTATCATATCAAAAATCTGTACTGTAGTCAATTTATTGGTAGACCAGTTCACATTAACAATACCAGGGAAATACCTCTGAAGATAAAAAAAAACAAACATACTAGGAGTGAACCAAACTTACATTTATTTGACTTTTCCAATTGAATAGTCTTCATATTCTCCTTTACTTGATTCAGCAGTAACTCGACAAGGTCCAACTAGTGATCTTTCTTAATCATCTTGTATGCCATATCCATAGCACTATAAGGTACACTGTTTAATCTGCTTGACTGATAAATTTTGTAGCCAATCACATGTGAAGTATACTTGACTTCTGGGTCCTTGATAGTAGCAATTTTAAGTTCTCAACCATCCCATGCCGCTCTGATGTTCTTCTCAATGTCAACCCTTGAGGCACTATGAAATGCCTTGGCCTTGTCGGTAGTTGGGTAACCTATAAACCTATCAATAATTTGCTTTGTTATCTTAACTGGTGTATCCAAATAGAACATTCCATCATGATACTGACTCAACACAACCCTAATCCATTCAGTTTTAAATCTCTTTGGGAAATTTAGGGCATTTTTTAATCCTATCTTCTTAACCTACATAAACTCTAGTTTTAGCTTTCCATCCTTGCCACAGAGTTGTTAATATGCCACCATTGTCTCAAAATCTCCAACTTCCCCAATTTTACAGTGTATATATGATTTGACATCCTCAATCAACAAAACTCTAGGTGGGATACTTGAAAGAGCTCCTGCTGAATCCATTTTTGATGCGACTTTTGGATGAAGCTTGTATTTAGGTTCATTGCAATTTGCTAAAACTATCAGATTAACTTCTTCTTCAACTTTATTTGATTTTCTCACAATAGATGTGGATGCCATTGTGCTTAACTTAGGGTTTCAGTGAAAATAAGTTATGAATGTTCTCGGTAGTAGATAAACTTACTTGGAAATAGTGAAGAACGTGCTCAGTTCGATCTGCAAAGGCTTTGAATCCTTTAGAAAAATCTTTTAGCTAGAACTCACTTTGTGAAATCTTCACTCTTCTAAATCTCTTTGTGAAAAATGAATAACCCTTCCATCTATATATATCTTTTTTCATATTCCCACTCAAAATTTTTGTAATAAATGCTTGACCTACTTCTGGTACGATGAAAACTGTCAACTCGGTGACTACCATAAAACATCAGCAACTTGATTAACACACAATTTTCACTTGGTTGATACTAATACTCAGTTAACCTTGAATAGTGATTACTGATGGGTAACCATTTACCTGGTCTCACATATACTGATTGTATGACTTTTTTAGCTCAAAATACATAAACCACAATGCATCTTTATTCATGCAGATTTGGTATGTACCCATTAAATATAAGGAACTTTATGTATGATAAATCAATTTAGAATATCAGTTCCATGCATACCTTTATGACCTTAGGTGGAGGTACCAATGTCACCCAATCTAGTGGATGAGGTTTCACCAACAACATTACTTGATTCAACATTATCATTTGATGCATTTCTCCACATAGTGTTTCTTATTCTCATGATATCTACAATAGTGTGACCACTCTCAAATATATGTCCTTCTTCTGGTACTCAGTCTCTGCAATCCTTTCTTAGGTGATTGACTTTATGACAATGTAAGCATGCCATTCCAGTGCTTGTCCAGCTTCTTGGTTGTCCAGCCCATCTTTTCCTCATATAGTTTGGTGCAATGTGTCCATATCTACCACATGTAACACAATTAACCCATGTGTTGTAATCCCAAACATAAGAATTACCTTGTCTCTTCGGTTGATAAGGTTTGGGTTTGCTCTTTTGTTTTGGTGTCTAGACTTGCTTCATCTTAGCTTTACACTCTTGTTTAGTGTGTCCATGTTTGTTGCAAGTATAACAAAGTTTCTCCATGGTAGGATTTTTAGCATTCTTATTCAGTCTTTCTCTACACTCATAAGCTTGATGTCCAAATTTACCACAATAATAGCAATAACCATTAAACTTAGGATTGCCTAGAGGTTTACCTTGTACTTTGCTTCTGTAGATATTTGAAGTATGTCCTGGTTTGCCATAGTGATAGCATGACAAAATCTTAGGTCTTTGATCTTTATAGTTTTTTACTTGTTCAAGTTGCTTGGATGATTCTCCTTCTCTGGTATAGCCTAATCCATCTTTGTTTCCAAATCTTCTTTGATTAGTCAGAAAATCATCAATCTTTTTGGAACTATCTTCAGCCAATTTGATCATTTCATTTTGTTTTTGTTGTATCTTTACTTCATTTCTCAGTTTCTCATTCTTTTCTCTAAGTATTCCAATATCTTCAAGTTTTCTTGACAATTCGCCATTGACTCGGTTAACTTCCTGATTCACAATCATCTGATTGGAAATTTTGAAATGGTTCTCGATGAGTCTTTGTATCTCACTTTCTTTTTCTTGAAGTTGTTTAGTTATCTATCTTTGGTCTTCAATAGCTAGATTCCTTTCTTGCTTAACTTGTCTAGCATTGTTCATTACATCTATCTTTCTTACCATCTATGATTCTTGACCGATTTGCAAGGCTTTCACTTGTTCAGTTAAGTGAAGATTCTTTTTAGAAAAATTAGAGATTGAACTTTCAAATCCATCATAAATACTTCCAGAAATGGATTCAATATTTTCAAATATGTCATCAACCTCTTCTTCATGGTAACTAATGTCATTTTCCATAATAGCTAGATTCTTCCTCTGAACCAGTAACCTCTTCAATGTATCCTTAGATTTCTTGTACTATTCTATGAACATCTGCATTTGAATCTTCTGATTTTCTATTGTCTTGTCCAACTTATACCTCTCCATGATTAGATCTTTACTCTCTAGTGGTTAGACTATCTAATAAGAGAACTGAGCTCTGATACTAATTGTTGGGATGGAGAGATAGGGTACTGAGAGGGGAGTGGTGAATCAGTGCCCATAAAAACTTTCAACTCTCAAACATTAAACAACAAACAATAGTAACCTTCAAATATAAATTGCATCCATTACATGCATCATTCATTCATTTAACTATCAAAGGTAAATAGCATGAAATAAAAATTAAATTAGTCACATAACACAAGTATTTTAGCAATACAAAAACCCTTGTTAGAAGGTAAAAACTGTAGTGGGGATGACACCCACAAATTCTTTACTATTGCAGATAGAAAAGGTTTTCCTATTAGGGCTACAAGTGGTGATCACTTCTGGTGATCTTACCCTGTTAGGAGTAACATTTTAGATTGATTAGATCTACCTAGTTATAGGATTTTAACAACACTACTTGAGTGTGCACTCGGTTAAGAGATTTACATAAAAGATTGTTAGGTCTACTCTGTTAAGAGATTTTACCAAAACTCTATTATAATGGTTAGAAAATAATAGGACATGTCTGTTAATGACAACTTCAACCTTTTCTGATATAGATCAATGAAATACTGAATAGATATCACCTTTTCATGTGATGATCTCTTCTTTGAATTGCTTGGTAGCCTTTTCTGATACTGCTTAATCTGAATATCCCTGAATTCTATTCTACTCTATCTAATAACTAATATCTTTAAGTTGGCTAAAGCTTCAAGAGCTTCTTTGCTTGTTCTTAACTTCCTTGTCAAGCTTTTGTGCATGCATACAAAAGATTTGAAATACAAATATATAGCATACTTCTTTTGCTGCTTAACAAAAATTAGGTTAAAATATCTTAGAGAAAACCCTAAGATATATGGTGTACAAAAATAACCTTGATCTAGCAATTACATAAAGATCATCATCAAAATTAATGATGGAATCTTACAATAAATGATCCTTAATCTTGGTAAAATGTTTTGCGATTCTATTGTAACCATCTACATAGATAAATGTGCCTTTCCTGATTACTATGTCATTTTTTGTGATGCTCGGTAAACACTGTCAATAGTGCTCCATAATATCCTAGCTCTCAGTGTCTAGTCTTCTCGGTGTTTACTGATGCTCGGTATTGGTGTACACTGATGCTCAGTAAAATTGCTCTGGTGCTCAGTGTGAACTAATATCCTTTTGTGTTCGGTATGCCTTAATTCAACTCGGTGTGAAGGCTTGTGTAGTTGACCGATTAGCATGAGTAGCTTGAATTACTTGTATTAACTGATTGAATAGCATAGGTAACTGACTAAGTAAACTTTGATACTAATGACAATCTTTAATGCTTAAATAGAGATAATAGTTTGACTTGTGTTTAAGCAATATCCTAGCATAAAAGCTTGATGCATTAATGAGAAAATCACTTTTTATAGCTTTTGGCAAGCTTTCTGTCCATTAATTATTGTCTGTGCATCTTTCTTTAA